>JADLZK010008022.1:0-173278 GCA_015847255.1 Hyparrhenia diplandra | reverse complement strand
ATGATGCGTTCTCATTGCACCTAGATCAACTATTTGATTTCATGAGCCTGTCTCCGGCTCCATGGTCATGACTCATGTGATGGTGTATTCAAGAGTTGTGGATGCGCAGTTTTGTTTCATGATGCTTCGGAACCGAAGGTACCAATGTAACAATCGTTGTCTGACTGTGATCGACTAATTGTGCTTTTTGATTGATCTGCGTTGTTGCCCTGTTCGCTTGAACTTATAAGTCTGACTTATCAATCAGCCGAAAAATCTTGTAGAAAAAATAGAAAATTCGAATCATCAGCTGTCGCTGCGAACCTGCGAGGTACCTGTAGTCTGATGTTTTAGGACTTGTATAGCGTCCGGACTTTTAGAACCATCTCTTCTAAACAATTTTTTTCTTCATATTCTTTTGATTCTCAGAAACTTTATATATGGTTGATTGTGCGAAATGAACGAGGCTGAGCGTCATATAGCTTCTTCAATTACCGCAGTTAAATCTAAGGACAATGATTAGATTTTCTAATTCAATTTTATGATGAAGGAACCGTCTCATGAGCCGAGGTCCTATTTGGTTTGAAGCTTTGGAAACATGTGGCTGTTTGAAAGGTTTGGAAACTTGCCTGGATTAGGCATTGTCTGATTTTGGACAACTGGGACAATGATTGCTTATGTGGCCTGGCAGGCTTCAATCTATACAGGCACTGATTTTTGGAGTGACTCTTTTACCATTACACGATTTCTGCCATGCAAATTACAAGCTTTCTTTTGTTTATCTTGAAATTAATTAATAGGAGAAAAATTATAGATAAATTAATTAATACAAGAAAAAATTATAAAAAGGAAGGAAAGACCATCTTTTTTCTTAGTACAATATAACGTAGACGCTCGCAACATGCACTATGAAAACTTATGCAAGCCCGAACAATTGGGCTGCTAGATGCAGATCTCCAAATCTGGAGATTCTGGAAGTATGTAACTTATGCTATGGAAATCAGCTTCGTGTGCATTTACTTGTGTCTACAATCATCAGCTCTGTGTAAATTATGAAAACTACAATCAAGGCTTTATTCTCATGGTATTGATTGAAGTTTTGATAGTTTATACACGAAGCTGATTTCTTCCCCCGGAAGTAAGGCAGTAGTGTTTGCAAAACAAGTACGTGGGCTGTAACAACTGGACTTGGGTTTAGTATAGTCCAGAATTGTTAACGGCCTGCTTTTTACCCCAAAATCAGTTAAGCCCAATTGCCCAAACCCCCTCTCCGCATCTCGCTGCCTCGCCGGCTCGCCGCTCGCCATCGCCCGCCGTCGCCATTTGTTCCTCCTACGCGCCCGCCCGCTCAAAAAGGAGGTTTCCCCACAACAAAATCCCTCCTGTCTGCCTCACGGTCCTCGCTGGACGCCGAGCATGGCGGAGGAGCAGATGGAGGAGGCGTCCACGGCCGCGCCAGCGTCCACGCCGTTCCAGCTCCAGTTCGACAAGCCCATCCGTTCCAGGTCTAGCCTGCGCCCTCCTCCCCGCCTTTCCCTTCTGCGTAGCCAAACGATGTGTGTTCGAGTTCGTGCTGTGCTGATTCTCAGCCAACATGTGGTGAGGCTAAAAAATAGTGGGCAATGGATGGTTCACGTGGCGGCTGGATCCTGCTTGCTGCTGCCAAGCATTGCGTGCGTCCCAACTGTTGTTTGTTGAAATTCCTACGAGGGATTAAATCGGATCCTACTGTCGCTGTGCAGAGTTGAGTGGGAACTGGTTGGTCTGAACTCTGTGTGAGTCGTGAGGTGCCATTTCACTGATATGGAGCACTGATTTCAGTTTAGAGTGCTATCTTTTGTTCGCAAATGTACTTTAGTGACTGAACCGTTTGCCTCTTGTTCATGCTTAATCCGTTTCATTACTCTTGTATCCTGTTTATGATTGGCTCCCAAACAAGACTTAAGTAGCAGAGAAGCTAATATCAAGCATATATCAACTGGTTGCTTGCGCTGAATTTCTCCTTTTATACTTATATCATTTTTGCAATTCAGAATCAATTGAGCGCAGTGAGATTCAATTTCTCATTGTTTTTTTTGTCTCTATTTCTTAATGTATGCTAAATGGGGCATCGAGCAATAATGTTCTTATGTTTCATACTTCTAGATAAAAATGGCAGAATGGAATCCGGAGAAGGATCTGCTTGCTATGGTTACCGATGACTCCAAGGTTCTCCTACATCGCTTCAATTGGCAAAGGCTATGGACAATCTCTCCAGGTTGGTACACCCCTTTTCCCTTGCCCTCAGATGCTGATTATTTTTACTCACTTCGAATGTTCCTTGTCTTTACAATCAGTATGTACAATCTGTCAATCTCAGTGTGCCCTTCATTTATTTACTTAGTAGCTATAGTTATTATAAGGTCATGTGTTCATGTCTGCTTTGAACTTCCAAAAGGTAGTGATAAGTGAGAATTAAAGTACTTATAATTGTGCAGGGAAGTGCATCACAGCAATTTGTTGGAGCCCTGATGGTAAAATAATAGCCCTTGGCACTGAAGATGGTTTGGTTCTTTTTGCATGACGTGGAGGTGTGTATCTGGATGATGAATAAAAGGTCTTGGTGCCTTTGTATCTTTGTATGAACATTCTGTTCATATAAAAACCCTGATCCAGTGCCTATGTTCTCTTAATGGTTTTCTAATTTTGTATTATCATTTTAATATCATGCTTACTTAACCAGTTAACCTCTCTGAGTGAACTATTAGTTAGGATACAGTTAGGGGACACAGGCCTCAAGGACTTCTTGCCCAACTATGTTTTCAATAGGGGCATTTTAATACTTCTTGAAGAATAATGTGCGCCGGCTATACTGATTTACAGGATCACTTGATTAGACAGTTGGGGATCTTGCCACTGCTTGAACATCTATGCAGATTCTCAAGACCTCACTCTTCCATGATAAACTTCTCACAATATTTTCTTGAAATGAAGCACACCCTTTTCCATGATGCTCTCTTGGTATCTTTCATCCTCTGCTAAGCTAGCTTGTCCTGCTTCCAGCTAGCCACCTGCTGCCTGAACTTTGCAATTCATGTCATCACTCACAAGTAGTCTCTAATAGGTGTAATGTTTTCTTTGACCATCTTTCAATGGCTAATTTTTCTTTCCATAAGTTTGGAGGGCTAAAAAATAATTCAGTGGGAGAAATTTACCCAAAACTCTGCCAAAATGCTTAGGTACAGGAAATTGATTGGCACTATAATCACACACACACAGAGGGAAATGTATTGCGGTGTCATTAGATTTTTCACAATCTCACTCAAATTGTTAGTACTAGTAGTGTATGTAATCTTTCATACTCCCTATCAGTTTTAATTTGAGTACAAGACAAAATCTGCACAGCTTGCCACTGTCAGTTAACCTTGAAAATATAAAAAATGTCTCATGCTGTCAAGATCTACTTGTTACTTTTCTTTTACACTGTCACTTTGTGCATTTATAACTGAATAGAAATCTCATTGCAGAACGGAAGATGCTAAGAACTACAAAATCCCACGATGTTGCCATTGTATGTTTGAATTGGGCAGAAGATGATCCACTGTCAAGGGTATGCTATTGCCTTTTCCGTCTTATTGTTGCATCTCATTGTAATATAAAAATATAGCACCGTCCAATTTAATAACAGATGTGTAGTCATGAAAAGTTTCAGCTCAATTAGTTTAGGTATCTACTAAAACTTCTCATTACTGAGTGTTTTCTAATTTATTCAGCCTGACAACGATGAGTTTTCATCCTATGAAGACCGCACCACACGCGTTTCTTTCCTCCTGCTCCTGTGATGCCTAGGATAGGTGGACTAAGTTCTGGAGATACTGGTCTTGGGGATGAGAACGAAGAAGCTATTCCAGAATTTTGTAGTGCTTCCTGTCAGCGTTTTAACATTCTGTGCAGTGGTGGCAAAGATGGTTGTGTTTGCTTCAGCATTTTTGGAATATTTCCTGTTGGAAAGATAGTAAGTAAATACAGTAACTCAGTTGTTGTCCATAATTTGAACTCAACAAAAAAATTAGTTTGTCATGCATGCTTTCTCCTGTTTCAATGTTTCCTGTTATTGATTTTGGTACACTAACAGCGATCTGGAAATCTGTTCTACACAGAAATATTTTTCGAAGTTAATATGCTCAATTTGAACAAAGCAAACAGAAGTTGAGCCCTAGCCTTTTAGTCTTGGCTATTGTTATTAGTGGCAGTCACAGTACATCTGTTTTCTACAAACCAACAAACTCTAGGTGTCATCTGAGTATCTGACCATGTACAATTCATCTTCTTTTCCATGTGTTGACAAGCTGCTGGTGTAATGTGAGAGTAGTAGTTTCACATATTTTATGTATTTGCATCTTTGTTTGCTTCCCTGTGTAATCTCAAGGGTTGAGCCTATGGGCATTTCAGCAATCATCTGCAATGTACTGTGTCATTTTAATGATTGTTCTTTATCCAGTTCAATGCTCTATGAAACAGTAGCTTTATGCTTTTGAAATTTCAGAACATAACTAGCCTTTGAAATTTCAGAACATAACTAAAATCCCAATCAATGTTGGATCCTCTGGAAAGAGTTACCAACTCCAGGATGCTTCAGTCTGCAAGGTAATTGATGCTTAGTTTCCGATGCACATGTTAATCTCCTAGAGATGAGATTCTGTGCACTTCCATTTAAGAAAAAGGAGATTATGTGCACTCATTTTTCTTATAGGTCTCTTTATCAAGAAACCTCCAGAAATTGGTTCTTCTGTGCTTTGGAAAGTTGGTTGACACCGACAACCTTTCTCACAGCTGTGAAAATTCTGGATTACATTGTCTCTACCTAGATACTTCTATCTTCTTCAACCGGTAATGACATAATTGTTTCATTGAGTTGTACTTCCTTCCTTGTTCAGAAACCATATCTTGTTGTATGTTGAGTTCTATATTAAGATACACATTTAGTTCTAGAATTACCTATCTTTTAATGGGCCCATGACTCACTTTACGCACTGCAATTAGGTTTTATAGAAACGTGCAAAATTTCATTACTAAAAGCACCAAAATATTTCATTGATAAACTTGTAAGGATGTTAACTCTTTGTCTATCTATTTATGCTTATTATTGTCTTGTACTGAAATTTGTGTTCATCATCCATAAATGCTGTAAAGAAAAAATGAGCTGCATCAGGTGTCCCAACAAGCATCAAGTATTCAAGATCTGGTCGAAGTCGTCCGTGCTTCAGTATCTTTAATATCCAAACAATGGTCAAACGCCATGAGTTTATTTCATGAGAAATTTAGTGCCTTGCCCAATCTGATATCTGCACATGGTATGATGGTTTCTCTTGAACCATAAGCATCAGGAAATTTGTGCCTCCATTCTTCCATTACTGAAAGTTTCTAACATGAAAATTTCTATATCCGTAAAGGTATCGAATCTAGTTCTGAGGATGAGTTTCTGAGCCTTTTGTTTGGGACACGAACAAGTCCAGCACTTCACCAATTTTTAGCTAGTTCACTTGGTGAAGCGGTAATTGTTGCTCCTACCACTTCTGTAGCTTGTTTTGTGAGACAATCTGCCTAAATTGTCATTCATGTGTGTGTAGGGTCTCAAGAGGATAGCCAAGGCTGTTGACAGTGCTGGCAGAGATATTCGTGGCATTATCACTGAGCATCTTCAGGTTAGCTACTACCTATTGATGCCACAGAAGCATTCACCTACACTATGGTGTTCCTGTTTGTTTTGTGTTATTGTGTAGCAGTTGATACTATAAAGCTTTCTTAGCATTTTACTAGTTAGGGACGTCAAACTGGATTTTCTGCATGAAAATATAGCTAGTTATGTGATTCCCTAAATTCAAGGTCATATAATTTTGCTGGACTAACAAGTATTACATATACATTTACCTTTTTCCTTAGTTTCTATTGCAAAAAACTGAACGTCTTCTTATTCATGTTCTTTATTTACAGCCTGCAGTCGAGATTATTTCATTCAGACTTGCAGAATTAAGAGGCCTTGCAAGATGGCGTTCACGTTTTCAAATTATTGGGTTAGATGAAAAGCTTATTGATGGTGTAACTGAGAGTATAGGGATGTTAGTTGTTCAAGTTGAGCGCTTTTCAAGGGTTGCAGCTACTGTTGTTTATCTGGTACATTTTATTTTCCTATTGCATATTAAAGTTCCTCCATTTGAATTAGTTTTTTTAAATCTTTTTAAAATGAAGTTCATACCTCCTACTTAAATAATGTCAAATTTTTTTAATGATCAAACTGTGCTGAACTGATTAGATCCCATTGTCTGTTTATTTGAGTAGTAGGCTGAACATATATTCCTTTGCCAGTGAATGTTTGAACACAATTATGTTCCAATAGTTTCCCGCGAAGTGTAGTTTTCTTAGTACCTAAATTCCTTGTGGATCCAAATGTAGCATCTTTGTGCATTCAGTATCTTCAAATCAATCTGTAGATTTTGCCTAATTGAATTGACGGTTAACAATATCATTTATGCATTGATCGGGCTTTTAATAGACACATTCTATTTGATATGCATTGTGTTTGTGCTATAGTATGTGTTTCTATGCTCTATCCTCTGCATCATGGTTGGTGGTGATATTATGTTGGGGTTTTATTCTATACTCTATAGTAACTACCATTGTTAACTGTTTCCCAGTTTCAAAATTTCTTCGCCTGGGTTTTAAAGTCTGTTAAAATATTATTAAATGAACCTACCGACCAAGTTCCAGCAGCAAACAGGTTAGTCCTTTTTTTTCCTGTGTTGTTCTCTTGATTCACAAATCATGTTTCGATGTTATTAATTACCAGGTCTCATCCTTTGTAGTGAACTTGTGGTGATTTTCTCAAGTTCCTTCTTGATAAGGATCCAATCAAACAGCTACTTGAAGCAGATGGGAGAATTGAGTGTGATTTGTAAGTAACATTCCACTTGTTGTCGTATATTTCCTGTGTGAAAGTTAAAAAGTGTTATTAAATTCTCTTCATCCATTGTTTTTTATAAGATAACTGTCACACACATGTCAGACCCCTCCAGTAGGGTTAAATGTACATACGACTGTTATATCCTGACATGATTGGTGTGTTCTACCATGAATTTTATAACTGCCAGTTAACTCACAGGAATTACTTCTGAAATTTACAGTTTTTATTTTTTTTCTACACTTGGTATCTTGGTGTTGGAAAATGTATTGTCCTCTGGAGTCACTTGTTGAAGATCTTGGGATATATGGTCCATGAATCCTGTTTGAGCCCTATGTGATGTGTGCTACGGTTTTTCTGGGTGTGTCATGTATGTTCTCTTGTTTTGCTGGATTCATTCCAGCTGTTTTTATGATGAGCAGCACTCCAGCTGGTTCAAGAGAAAAAAAGATGTATGCCTGTGTCCAAACCAGCAAAAATGATTAAAAGTCACTCAATCACATGGGGCTGTTGTTTGTTCGTATATGTGTTTTTGCCATCATTATTTAGTTTAGCTGTTTTTAATTTGTGATGATGTTTTCCTGGCTTCCCACATTGTTTTTGTTAACATGGGTTTTCAGGGATACTGCGAGACATGTAGAGCAACTAGTAGTTTTTGGAGGATTTACGGACACTCAATTTTTTGGAAAAGAGTTTGGTAAAACAATTCAATGAATTGGAAGATAGGTGAGTCATTTTATATAACTTAGAAATCTGTACCAGTTATATGTTTTCCACAGTATAAATTTCAAATGTGTTGCTCCTTGCCTTTGGCTGACGTAGTTTACCACTTCTGTTGTCATCCATTTCAGCTTGAAGGAGGCTTTCGTGATGCCATCTACCACTATCTCTTCACAGATACAATGTCAAGGATTGCTTCCTTTATACCCTGTTACATCATCAGTTACCTTGTCATCATCTTGCACGCCAACATCAATATCATTTTATAAGGTTTATGTTCTCTTTTGTGATTTTTGACAAGTCATCATTACCTGCATCCTGTACATGTTCATAAAGTAAATCATACTCATTAAGTTATTATTTGCTACTATGCCTGTCTGGAACTCATGTACATACCTTGTATCAATGATGATATTGTTTTTCATAATTTGAAACCATCATTACATAAAAAAACAGGATGAAGATTCACCGCATGAGGAATCCTCCTATAGCTTGACTGACTATGTATGCTTCAAGATACCTGATGGATCATTAAATAAAAAGGAATTGCATCGGTGTGATAAAGGACTCTGGTAACTGTCATACTGCCCTCAGCATGACGTCACTTTCAGGTTTTTCTGTTGCATATACCTGACGAATATGAGTGTGTTGACCTGTCACTTTATAAGGTACTCATGTGGTATCTTTTCAGACAATATTCCAGTTTTTGGACAATACTTGGCACAGCTTACAAAAGTAATAATTATCCATCTTTCAAACAGGACAACCAGGTGGTTTTACTACTGAGTGAAACGTCTAGTTCTGATAGCCCTGGAAAATCTTGGATGGTGATGCTGCAGACCGATAACTTTTCCTTTATGCCACTCTCAGGAACATTCCCTGCAAATATTTACAGTTTGGAAAAACTGGTGGTAATAATTCTTGTTTCCTCTATGTGTGATCTCCTGGTGTATATACATTTCATATAGCTCTATATAATCATTAGCGATGTCTCTTCAATTGGTGCACTGGCAACAACTTAATTCTGTGCTATTTTATTACTCGTTAGTAATTATGTTGCTTGACCTTAACTTTTCTGTTAAATGTTACTAATATATTTTCTTCTTTCCTATCACGACACTTGCAGGCACTGGATCTGCAATTGGACACAGATTATGGGAAAGTTCGTAGCATACCTCACACCGTATCTACTCCACTTGCAGTCAGTGGTATGTCGAGCATGAACTATCTATATAGAAATCTCATTTGTTATTACAATAAAGACAAATTGTGTAACTCCCGGTGCTTCCTTCTCATCTTTTTATGCAGCATCAAGAGGAGTAGCCTGTGTCTTTTCATCTCGGAGACATGCCTTGGTTTATATCCTTGATGAGGATGAGGAAAAAGGAGGGGGATGAAATTTCTGATATGGAGTGATTATTTATTATCCAATTCCTTCACTGTCAGCTCAGCCATTTCAGTGAGAAGAATTCAGCTTCAGCATTGTCTGCTGTCGCTGGAGGCAGGAGCCGGAAATAAACGTTGTCCATCGTTTTTACAGCAATGCAGTGCATGCGCGGGTTCTGAAGCTACTTCAGCTTGTTGACAGGTGCGCAGCCGCTTTTGGGGCTCAATTAAACATCCAGATGTGTGGGCACTTGCAAGTTGGACTCCATCGTGGATTCGTGGTTATCTACAAATTGAGCAAAATGGGAAATTGTGTCGCAATATATTAGAATTAGGGACAATTGCAAGATTGCCCTTGTTTTGAGGTATAATTGCATGTTTTCTCTCGTTTTTTTAACTGTGCATGGTTGCCCCTGCTTTGAGCTCGTATTGCACGTTTTGAGGGGTAATCATGCAATTGGAAGACTTAAAAATAGAGGCAAACATGTAAAGTTAAAAGAAGAAGACAAACATGCAATTGGACCTCAAAACAAGGGCAGTCTCATAAATGGCCCCTGATTTAATCACCGTTCACTCATTTCTGATTGTGTTGTGTTAACGAGTACTTGTGTAGTGTTTCAAATCTAGAGGTAATATCAACGTGTTACTAGGGCTGACGCTACGAGTACCATTGCTGTAACTTAGATGGTTCCAAGGGCTGATATGTAAAAAGAAGATATTTTATGTGGATTCATTCTTTTATCGTTCGAGCTACTAATGTACTTTTTCGAGAAAAAAAGCTACTAATTTATAGTCTCCTATATAGGAGTAGCTCTAAACTACTGGCCCCTGACATAGCAATTCCATAGGAATCTGTTTAATTTCACTAAAAAACCATAGGATATACAAAGAAAAAGTAGTTCCATATTTCAAAGGGGCCATCTGTATACCAGCCTACTGTCTACATGTGCCACTACATACGCAAGTGTGGAACATTGAGAATCCAACACTTTTGCCACTAGTTATCAAATCTTCAATCCTTCAGGGTATACCAGTCAGAACCCAACACTTTGTTGCCATTAGCCATCAAACTTTCAATCCTTCAAGGTCAGTTTAAAACGTGGGAAAAAATCATGTATTTTTCATGTGAATTGAACTCATTCTTGTGAAATTCTTGTACGATTCTTATGAAATCCTTACGTTCCAAACAAGTCCTCAATAACCTTTGATATCATATCTACCACAATGGCTAACATTATCGCTCTCACGTTGGTCGTGACATAAACTGCTGAAGAAAGGGGAGATGTTCTCAACCAAAAAAAAAAAAAAAAAAAATGGTGGATCCTTTATATTAGGGAGCATGTTGGTGTGCTATGGTGACCAAAAAAAAGAGTGGAGATAGATGGAATCAGAGAGGTAGGCATTGTTTGGACTTTTGTATTAGGTGACACACTAGTGTGGCTACATAGATGAATATAAAGTGACCACAGAAAAAAAAGGCGCCCTAAAAAGTCAAGGCTAGCTACGCGGCCGCCAAACCCTAGAAGGGCGCCGCCGCTGGCTCTTGCCTTCCACCACCGCTGGTCCCCCTCCCTTCTCCTTCGGCATCACGCGTGGGGGTTGAAGGGAGTGGGGATCCATCGTTTTAATAAGTTTTTCCTATTAGATTGAGTCTTCAAGGTTCAAGGTTTCTCCAAAGATCCAATCGAAGAGATTGGCCACGACGTAAGGCGTCGTCAAGATCAACGATGGAGCGATGGAGCATGTCGTTCCTCGGTGGGTGATGGCAAGACGAAGACATCATCATTAATGGAGAATAAGGTGCTCCGGCCCTTCCTTTGTCTCGTTGTGGTTCTATACGACCATGACATGGGGCTAGTGAGAGTTAGTTTTCCAACGATATTTATTTGATGTCGGTTGGATTTGTGTTCTCCCATGACGAATCACGGTGAAGGTGTCGACGATGAGGTCGACGACGTAATTAGCGACGCCAATTTCGTCATGTTTGCATGTGGAGTTTTAGCGGTTTATTTCTCTTTTACAAAAGTGATGGGTATGAGGATGACAGTGGTGAATGGTGAGATGACCCTTCTCGTTCAGATCAGAGCTTGCGTCCGTGGCATATCCGTTTGGGATGTTGATCCTAGACGGTGAAATTTATGGTTTTTTCAAGGTTTCCTGTCTCCCATAAATAGAGTTGGAGTAGTTTGGTTTATTTTTGTAATGAGAGGATGACTTGCTTTAGTATCAATGAAATGAAATTTTCTTTACCGCAAAAAAAGAATATAAAGTGACCATAAACACTATAGGACATTGAGTCATGCTCCTTTTGGTATCATTGGTAGGCGGTCATAAATAGGTGACTTTTACAGTTGTATAAATATGAAGTCAACCATTTTAAATATTAATTGCTATCTTTGTGTTTAAGGGGTTATTAGGTGTGGCTTCTAGGGGTTTGGGTTCCACATGCAATTTGCCATTTCGCGTTGTAGCACAAAAAGTGATCCGACTTCAGTAGACTAAAAATGAACCAGAGAACGAAGGAGCTAGCATAATTGAGTGTGGATAGTTAGTGGCACTAAAATAGCAGTGCTATAGTAGAAGAGGCGGAGCCTAGATCCACACCAAATGAGCCCTAAGTTTACATCTAACAAGTAAAAGTAATTTGCGGATTGAGCTTCAAATGTTGACTTAAAAAAAAAAAAAAAACATTATTCTTACCGTTCTAAATTGTAAGTCGTTCCAACCTTTTCTAAGACATGTAGGTTTTACTTCTAAAAATAGTATCAAAATAGGAAATTACATAATATTGAAGGGGTACTTTGTGACGTATCAAAAATCAGGAAATTGTTTGACTTTTTAGATACATAATATTGAAGGGGTACTTATTTGTGAATTGTGATAGGAGAAAGTATGTAACAATTCTAAGAAGTTAGATTAGCAATTTAGCATTGTAATATAGTTGGACAAGTTCAAGGAGCGTCGATGCTATTTACTATATCTCTATGCATGGCATGCTTTATCGTTGATATACCATTTGGCTGATTCATAACCATGATTGTATTATGATCTTGTTTTTGGTAGGCTGGTAGCATTATTAAGGCTCTCGTTGCAACGAGCCACACAATCAGAAATCTGAATCACGCACTCAATCGTGTGATACTGTAGCATCAACTTAAATTCACGGTGGTCTATAAACGAACATAATGCTCTACAAATTAGCTGGCACGTGACATCTTGATTTGCCGTGCCAACCGTCAGGTATAGCAGTACCAAAACTGGAATTCATGTAGTGTGCTTTGATGCGACTGGAATTCATGTATGTAGCACCACCAAACCTGTGTTCGAGTCATCGACCAGTTCGACCGGATCGGACGCAACGGCAGGCAGCATCTTCTGACTGACCCGATGGTGTTTGCCTCCGACGCTAACCCGCCATCTGATCATCTTCTGATCTTGAATTCTGAAGCAAAGATTTAAAACTGCCCTGGAAAAACAAAGCCAAAAAAAACTGCTGCATCGCCCGCATCGCACCGGCCACCAGTCACCACCCCCTTTCCTTCCTTTCCAGATCTCCCCGCCCCGCATCTCCCCCGCCAGCGACCGGCGAGGGGCGCGCGCCCGCCGCCGCCTTCGCCGCAGCCGCCGCGATGTACCTGGCGTACGGGTGGCCGCAGTCGATCCCGCTGGACCCGGACGACTCGGACCGCGTGGTGCTCCTCCGCGTGCTCGGCCGCCTCCTCCTCGCCGTCTGCCCGGCCTCGCTCCACCTCTGGTCCGCCGCGCAGCACCGGGTCCGCCTAGCCCGCTCCGACCGCTCCCCGGAGTCCCTGGCCGCCCACGGCCACAACGCGCACGCCGTGTGGAGCCCCGACGCCAAGACCGTCGCCGTCCTGGTCAGCCCACTCCCTCTCCCGGACCACTTCGTTCGCTCCCGCCGAGCGCGGCAGACTCACCATGCTGTTTCTGTGTGCCGCGTGCAGACCTCTTCCTTCTACCTCTACGTTTACAAGGTTCAGCACTCGGGGAAGCAACTGATCGTCGGTGGCAAGCAGGTCCCGGGGCTTTGCCTGGCTAGTATATCCCTAATTATCACCGAGAAGGTTCCTCTCGCCAATGGCGTTGCTATAACGTACTGTGTTCGCCGCTCCTTAACTCTTCCTATACAAAATGATGCGCTACGCAACTGCAGGGGAGCTGACTTGTAAGTTTGATGTCATGTTGCAGGAGCAATTTCGTGTGTGACAGCAAAAGCATGCTCCTCGGACTATCAATGGGCATGTGCAGGTCGTGTCCTGGAATGCTGAGGTACATGGAAATGCATGCAACTTTTGTTTATCGTAAGTTACTGATTATTAGGTGCGAAATATAGGTCTGTTGTACCCGCTCTTCCTACTTGCGATGCTAAGTGATGTCTATGTATTTTGTTGTTGCTTGCCAGTTCTCAGACAGCTTCAAGCTTGGTTGCTCTGTGTGTTCGTCTGAGAAACATACTGCTGTCGTAGATGCATTGGTGTTTGATCCTCCCAGTTTGCGAAAAACTCTAACGCAAGGCCTGCTCCTTGCTGCACAGGCAATTCTTCTATTGTCCATGTTGAGCTGTCGGTGAAGCTAAGGTTGCTGGTTGCTTTGTACTCAGGCTGTCACATTGCCCTCTGTACTATTGGTAAGAAGGGATTAAGGCAGCCTGGCAGCATCAGAGTGGAGAGATGGTTGGACACTGATGATGCCATGTGTACATCTGTGGCTTCTGAGCGACAGATCCTTGCTGTCGGCTGCAGTAGAGGTGTCGTTGAATTGTATGATCTGGCAGAAAACACACGGCATATACGAACCATTTCGTTGTATGATTGGGGGTAAGTTTCGCGTGATATTTTATTTTTTCACAAGCTATAGTAGTTGTTACATGGATACTTCTGATTAACTGCCTAAATTTCTGGCAGTTGATTCCAAATCTATGCTGATTTGCTAGACAACCCTACCTCTCACTTTGTCTGGATATTACACTTTTAGCATTATGTTGTTGTTATCTTGTGCTTAGGCTAGAGTTATCAATTGTTTAACATTTCGTGGACCTTCTGTGGTTAAGGTGTAACAATGCCAATTCACACCACTCTACTTTTGGTTATTCTATTTGAAACTGAGTTGTAACTACTCCTTTTCCTTCCTTTTTTGGTAAAAATTGTAGGTATTCAGTGGAAGATACCGCCCTGTTGCCTGTATATCTTGGACGCCTGACAATTGTGCTTTTGCAGTTGGGTGGAAATCTAGGGGACTTACTGTATGGTCTGTGTCTGGTTGTCGGCTGATGTGTACTATTCGTCAAACTGGTTCAAGTTCTGCCTCATCTCCAATGGTGAAGGCTAGCGCTCTAAAATTTGAGCCTCTTATGGGAGGAACATCACACATTCAATGGGATGATAATGGATATAAGTTATTTGCTGTCGAAGAAAGCTTGTCAGAAAGGGTTCTTGCTTTCTCATTCGCCAAATGTTGCCTAAATAGAGGGCTTTCAGGCACAACATATTCCCATCAGGTTCTTTATGGGGAAGATCGAATCCTTCTGGTGCAGCCGGATGATGCTGATGAACTGAAGATATTGCATCTTAATGTTCCAGTTAAGTGTTAATTTCATTGCCTTTGATTTAGTTGAGAGGTAAAAATGCTACAACATCGGTTGTTTGATGATGCATTCTTATGATAATATATATTTTTCGGTGTAGGTTTCATACATTTCCCAGAACTGGCCAGTTCTACATGTGGTGGCAAGCAATGATGGGATGTACTTGGCAGTTGCTGGCTCTCATGGGCTAGTGCTATATGATTTGCGAAATAAAAGGTGGCGGTTTTTTGGTGATGTTACACAAGAGCAAAAGATCCAATGCAAAGGCCTATTGTGGCTAGGAAAAATTGTTATTGTGTGCAACTATGTTGAATCGTCAAACACGTGAGTTCTCACTTCTATGCAATCTTCCTTGCTATTCCTATCTTGTAACTGACTTGGCCCGTTTGGTGGAGCTTTGGTCGCTTTCCAGGCACTGTAGCAAGGAGCACTTTTAGTCCTCCAAAATGATCACTGGTGAAGCCACTATTTTTTGCAGGAACTGTTTGTAGGGGCAGGAACTGTTTGTAGCAGTGCCTAACGGGGACGAGCGCTCACCTTTTCTGGTTGAGCATGGGAGAAAGCTCACTTTAAATTTCTCGCATTGAACTTTGTTCCTTGAAATACTAGCTGAACTGCATTTTTCTGCTTATATTTTTATCTCATTTTATTAACTTAGGCCTCCAATGTCTTCTAATTACAATATATTTTAGTTACAGACATGTTTCATTCTTTTGGTTCAGGTACGAGCTTCTCTTTTTCCCAAGATATCATCTTGATTATAGCTCTTTACTCTACCGTAAACCACTTCTTGGAAGGCCAATTGTCATGGATGTTTTCCAGGATTATATATTAGTTACTTACAGTCCATTTGATGTGCATATCTTCCATGTGATGCTCTCGGGAGAGTTGTCACCTCGAGCAATCCAGTTTTACAGGTAATGTCTGTTGTGAAAGAAATTTGCATCCCCATCAGAATGTGTTTCCAATTTTCTCTATGAATAGTTATCTTATTCTTTGTATGGGTGAACAGCTTTCAACAGTGCGAGAACTTTCAATCATGAGTCCAAAGAGCCCACCTGTTTCAATGCGCTTCATTCCTGAACAAAATGACAAAGGAGTGCTGAAACGAGATACTAATGGATCTTTGTCCCAGCAACCATCAAGGTCTCCCCCACCCCCCCCCAAGTAATGATAATGTTTACACAATCCTTTTCTCCTTTGTTTTTATTGTTTTTTATTTATGATATCAGATGTTTGATCTTGCGAACCAATGGGGAGCTTTCTGTGCTTGACATGGACGATGGGCATGAACATGCTCTCACAAATGCAATTGAACTCTTTTGGGTCACATGTTCCCAATTTGAAGAGAAGGGGAATCTTATCAAAGAGGTTTCGTGGCTTGACTATGGTCATCGGGGTATGCAGGTTAGAATGTTAGGTTGATCTTTTTATTTTGTACATAATTACTTCACCATAGATGCTTCTTTTAGGGGACAGTTATTTTTCAAATATTCCTTTCAAACAAATCTGGTTGCAGGTGTGGTACCCATCACATGGCGCGCAGATCCTTTTAAGCAAGAGGATTTTTTGCAGGTAAAGTTTCTATCATGCAATTTTAAGTTTTGCAATTTTAAGTTTTGCCTTTATGTGGAACTTGCTGTAGTCATAATATTTTCATATTCTGTTCTTCTTTTTTCAATTTGTGGAAGACCTCATGATGATGATATTAACAGCTAGTTATACATGCTTACCATGTGATACTGTAGTTGGATCCAGAGCTTGAGTTTGATCGTGAGGTGTATCCTCTTGGTCTTCTTCCAAATGTTGGTGTGGTTGTCGGTGTTTCTCAGAGGATGTCCTTCTCAACCGCGGAGTTTCCATGCTTTGAGCCTTCACCTCAAGCCCAAACAATATTACATTGTTTATTACGACATCTCCTTCAGGTAAGTCACCTTTCATTTTTTTGATTCTATATCTCACATTTCCATTTGTATTCTAAGATGCCATTTATCTAGTGAGAAAACAGTTGATATTGCAAAGGGCAATCTGGGTGGCTAGGTGCTTGTCGCCTCATGGTTCCTTTGTCTGACATAATTGGCAGTGGAGGTGCTGACCACTTAGTCAGGTCTTTGGGTGGGAGGCGCCGCAGAGTTGGCGCTGGTGTGTGTGCAGAGGAGTACTTGTTGGGTGCTGACTGCTGGGGCATGCAGGGGGTGGGGACACAACAGGGGCAGGACCTTTTCAGGAGAGGGCTTAAAGGGGGCTCTGGTGGGGTTTGAGGGCATTATGTTTCTGTTGGATGGAAGTGTTTGGGGCTTACGCTTTGAGAGCATTAGATTCTCTCTCTTGAAAAAAAAAGATGTGAACATATTGTTTAGTATGAACATTGCGCTGCTTCTTTGGAGCTGGGTAGAACTTTAATACCGTTCAGTAAATTAGGCAGGATGAAGGGATGTTTCATATTGAATTTCGGGTTCTAATATTTATCTCCAGTAAGTTATGTAGTAAGGCTATTATTTCCTTTTGACTCAGAATCCCAGATTGTTTAGGTCTAACTTCTTTAAAAAGATTGTTACATACATCATGAAATTCTGTTCCTGATGGTGCTGTGCTGCTCTGAGATCATTGCCTCAATTTTTGTTGATTTATTGGCGTAACAACATTTTCTGACGCCTCTAAATCTAATTATCCTATGTTAATTGTTTAAACCAGAGGGACAAGATTGAAGAAGCTTTGCGCTTGGCAAATTTGTCAGCAGAAAAACCTCACTTCTCTCACTGTTTAGAGTGGCTTCTGTTTACAGTATTTGATGCAGATATATCAAGGTACTTTTTTTTTTCTAGCTTGCTATATTCTGAAACAAAGGCAGTCTTCCATTGCTTGACAATGTTCCATCTATAATTTGGAGGCTTTGCTAGCTGCGCTCTGTTAAGTTCTTTTTTTCCTGACATATGTTTTAATTACAGGCCAAGTGCTTCAAAAAATCAGGCTTCACAAAAGTTGATTCTCCCAAGAAATCTCTTCTTGAGAAAACCTGTGACCTGCTACGGAATTTTCCTGAATATATGGATGTTGTAGTCAGTGTTGCTAGGAAAACTGATGGTCGACACTGGGCTGATCTTTTCTCTGCAGCTGGACGATCCACAGAGTAAGTGGACACCCTTCTATTTGAAGTATGCATATTCTTTTTAATTCACATCTTCAAGAGGTAATGTTCTTTCAATTCCTTCTGCTGTTCTACTTGTAGTAATTACCATAGATAGTATCGGCATGTTCCGTTTTTTCTTAATGTTCTGTCTTTTAGTTATATATGTGATATGCCTGTAGTTTTTGTAGTTACATTACACCTGCTGCACCTCTCATAGTCGGTTCCCATCCATGTTATCTTTGTGATTCATATGTTAGTCTGTTTACTTGTCCAAAAAGAGGTTATTAAGACTAATTATCATGGATCACTAGTGTAGTAAGAATATCTGTTAATAGTCGCCTCCAAGAAATTTAGAGAATTGTCTTCCTTGTGTTTGAGAGGACTGAGATGCTGTTTTATTATTTCTGTTATGTGACAGTTTTCTTCAGCTTCTTGATTCTTTATTTATTGCTATAAGCATAATTTAAGATTTATCAGGACCCACACATTTATTGATATACCATAGCGTGAACAGAGTTTGGTATCTTAACTGGGGTGAACTTGAAATTCTTCAGACAATATCTTTACTAACTGCAGTATTTAAATTTGTCAAATACTTGAAATAAAATACTTATGCTTTTAGTATGAACAAACTTTCATGATAGGATGTTTGAGGAATGCTTCCAACAGAGGTGGTACAGGACTGCTGCTGGCTACATACTGGTATGTAACTGCTGCGGCGTGTTATGATAACCCTTTTAGAATGTTTTGATGGCTATCAATTCATATAATAATGTTGTTGAATTTATGATACTTCACTTTCAATCCCTTTTTTTATTGCTTGCATTAATTGGTCCAATCTGTATGGAGTTTGTTTTTGATTGTTGTAGTTTAAAGTTTATGCATGAAGAGAACATTCTGTTAGTATTTTATTATGAATTTATGGTCAGTGTTAATTTTTTTATCATGAAGGGCCCTGCAGCCATTGTTAATTTCTGCTATAAGTACCATTGGCAATGTTTTGAAATTATAGGTCATTGCTAAGCTGGAGGGCCCTGCAGTCAGCCAGTACTGTGCACTCCGTTTGCTACAAGTAATTCTCTTACCTCCATCATGTGGTGATTTTAGCCTGGACATTAGTTGTCTCAGATGTTCCATCGCTCCGTCTCACTTCCATATGATAATGATTGTTGCTTTACAGGCTACACTTGATGAGTCTTTGTATGATCTTGCTGGGGAGTTGGTATGCTTCTTATGCTATATGTTGTTTGTTTTCCTATATTAGTATACTTCAGATGAATAACAGAGTACCTTCATACTTAGGTTAAACTTCTTGCTAAGATCTGGAAGAGATTTTGAGAATGCCACTTCAGACTCTGAGAAGCTCTCTCCAAGATTTCTAGGCTATTTTCTGTTCCGTTCACCATATAAGCGGCAATCTTCTGACTTGAAAAGGTACACCCTGTTCTTTACACTTTAAAATGCTTCTGTTGGAAAATCTCTCATATGTTATTTCTTTTGTTTGACAGTAACTCAATGAAAGAACTTAGTCCACATATTGCCTCTGTTATGAACATTCTAGAGCGACATGCTAGCTATTTGATGTCTGGCAAGGAGCTTTCTAAACTCGTCGCTTTTGTCAAGGGGACTCAATTTGATCTTGTGGTAAGACTCATCACTCATCGCCTTAATGAATCGTATTGTCAAAGCTGTTTGTAATCGATCTATGTTGTAACGTCATGCAGGAATATCTACAACGAGAAAGGCAAGGTTCTGCTCGTCTGGAGAATTTTGCTTCTGCACTTGAACTGATTGGACAAAAGGTTCTGGTCAATTAATCATAAAGTTTTTATGATTTATTATTCTGCTTATCATTGTAAATTTATGGTATTTTGGTTGTTTCTCACGTCCCTTTGGTCCATCCATATGAATAAAGTAAGTTTTCATCTGCTTCTCGAAACTTATTTATCATGTACATGTTATTCTGATGACAGCTCCAAATGGATACACTGCAAAGCCGACTTGATGCAGAGTTCCTTCTAGCTCATATGTGTTCAGTCAAGCTTGTTTAAGGAATGGATCGTGGTGCTAGCTACTTTATTGCGGCGTGCAGAGGTAAAACTTGTAGAGTTCTATTACTTTACATGGTTTATTTTTTTTACACAATACACATGTTAACTTTTCTTAATAATTCATTGATAAACTTGCTGCTGTATTTTCTATCTGAACTGCCCTCCCCCACAACACATACTGAAAAACAAAAATTTCAATAGGTACTATTAGTATTTTATCCATCTAACATCAGAGTCCACTTTTCCACCGCTTTATGGCACTAGGAGATAAGTAGATGGTGGATAAATGGGGAGGAGCGGTGGAGGGATGGATTTTGAGGTGGATGGTGAGGTATGAGGGGCCTCAGGGATGCCCACACCCTGCAGGATGGGAGATTGGGATGATAAGGTGGAGGTTAGTAGTGGCAGAACTGCAGAAACGGACATTGTTGTGGCATGTGGTGTTGCAATCGTTTGAACTGGATCCAAACATGTGTTATCTGCGCAAAATCTTTAGTGATGACAATGTTGTTATATCTTCGTGGTCCTGCTTGGATTAGGTATAATTCTTTGAAGTCACTGATTTGAGTGGAACTTCCCAAAGAAATACCCCTCATCCATGCACCCCCTGCAGAGTTCATCTAATTCAACTAGAACTTGCATGACACAATTAGGATATCGAGACAGACTATCTACATGTGACTTTGATCCTGACGTGTGAAAGAATCCGCTACAAACTTCTTGATGGGAAATATCAAATTTTCTGCAAATAACATCCTAGCTTCTAATGTTTTTACCAAACAATGGAAAATATATATGATCCTAAAACAGTGAAGCTAGTTAATCCCGGTTGATGTACTACTCGACCTTGTTCTTTGACATTGGATAAGTCTGGATGCTACTCTGACCTATGAGAATGTCATTTTTTTTAATTTAGGTTTTGAAGGTACAACTATATAGTGGGGTTCCTTTTGATGTGATTATTTGGCTGAGAGAAAAAAAAACTCATCCTTATTCCTTGCCGCTGTGATATATTTTTGCTTCCTTAGGTTTTGGTGGATCTCTTTCGGCATGATTTGCGATTGTGGAAAGCATATAGCATTACTCTACAGGTTAGTGGCCAATATTTTTTTTGTTGGATTTATGAACTTTTTAGGTGTATCTAACATAGTTACAATCATCCTTGCTGCAGTCACATGATGTATTCAGAGAATATCTTGACCTTCTTAATATCTTGGAGGAGCAGCTTTCATCTGTCTCTGATCTTACATTGCAAAATGGACCATTGTCATGAATGCTGGATGACGACACTGATTGAAAAACCAGCTGAATGCGGCGTTTTAGCCTTGAGTTAATTAACACATAGTCAGATGAGAACAGCGGTGGGACCGAGAATCTGATGTAAATAGATTATTCAGGGGTTTTCCCCTTTGAGAACACCCCACAGGCGCTATGGCAGTTTTTTGTGCAGTGATCAGCTAAGCACCTATTGTTGTATCATTAGTTTGTTGCAGCAGAGTTGAGTGTGCATTCTTCGCCTTACTGTAAGTATGTGCTGCACTCTTAATTGTAAAGTATATACCAATTTTGAGCAGCAAGTTGTTTTCTCTGTTCCATAGAGTCGTGTTTAAAGCTAGAAGCCTAGAACATGTAGATAGTCCTCACCTGATGTTTGTAGACTCAAGACATATTATTTAAACTGACACTGAGGTTCTTTTAATTGCATTTTTACATGCCATACTGATGGGTTTTTTTTTTTTTTTTTGTTTTTTTTTGTTTTTACTTTGATCAATTAATGGAAATATCCTAACCTGCAGGAGGAATTTATACACTGGATGGGGTTGCCTTCCCCTGCCCTTTGGCAGGTTAGTAAAGTATACCCTGGAGGAAAGTTGAATTGCTTTCTACAGCTATAGGAATTCTATTTTACTTTTACAGTAGGTACATCGGTGACTATGCATTTATATTTTTGTTGACAGCATCCTAGCTGTTCATCCACAACGTGTTACAGATGTCTAGCCTTCCGGTTGCAAGGTCGTACAAATCTATATATAAATGTACACAGTGCATGCTCATGCACATGCACATGCACCAGGGTGTATCTGTATCGACCTTGAAAGGTTTGGTACAAAGTCTTCAAAAGTATACGTTGTTGTCCATCGCTATCATATTTACTGCTGTCGCAATGTGTAGTAGACTGTTGACATCCGTTCACTGATGTACGTCATGGCCAGATGCACCCTTCGCTGTATGAATGAATAGTCACCAACATGGGCAGCACGTAGTGATGTAGCCCCGCTGATGCCCGAAGGAGTTAATTAGGAGGGCAAGCAAGTAGTTAGGTGGTTTTATTGTCCCTGTCATGGTAACCATGCCGCCAGGACTCCGAATCATCGCCGCGTCGGTTGCGCAATTTGCTCGCTCGCGGGCTTCAGTTGGAGCTCGCCACTTGCCCCACTTTTGCTGTCGTGGACTCGTGAAGTCTTGAGGGCAGAATCCAGTGCCTGGTGCGGCGGTGCCGTTTTCTCTTCTTTTCCTGATGCTGCCAGAAACCGGAGAATTCCCTTGGGATAGGCAATCCGATGGCGAGAGGCGACAGCAGCGGTGAACGGGCGGCGCCCTGCTAACATTAGTATAGGTGCGTGTCAGACGGGGAAGGTAAAGGAAGGGACGATCTGTATGTAAAGCCTGAGGCGGCGGTACTGGCAGGGCAAGCAGAAGACGCAGCTAGCCGTTCTCGTGTAGAGTCAGTCAATTGGAAGGAACCGTGACGTGGGGAGCCCATCCAGCCGTCCATTTGAGCATCTTTCGCAGCAACCACCGGAAGTCGAAGCCGTCGCTGTCTGTCCTCCTGGACGGCTGGACGTGGAGTGACTGACTGAGTGAGGGAGCGAGCGCGCTCCATCTATCTCCATGTTGCGGAGCCCGCCAAAGTTGCCCGAGCCCGAGCGAGTGGCGCCTGTCGCGAGCCCCAGACCTGGCTGAGGAGGCCGGCCGCCACCGGCCAGGGTGCGGCGGCAAAGGGAGACGTGTGACAGTTGATGGCAACAGCCCCCTATCGCGGAAGCGTCCACGCTGTCCGCCCAATCTGCGACTGCGACGCCCACGGCGCTGGCTATTCTCGGACAGCGAGGACCCGACGCGACCCGCCCGGCACCAGCACATGACAAAGGCACAGCAAGGAAGGCAGAACTGGAACGAGCCGAGCGCCCCCGCACCGCAGGCCGCATGTGGCAGTCATGTGGTGGTGGTGCCTGTGCGAATTAGCAGTCTCCGACCCGCACGATTTCCGTGACCTCTCGTGCGGCGCCAACGGCGCCTGCCTTCCCCGCCTACCATCAGCCTGCGGCTCCGCGACGGCAACCGGGGGCCACACGCGGATGTTGCCGCGCACGGCGCCGCGCGGGGAGAGCCACACCACACGCACGCACGGTCACGGTTCGGCTTGGTTCGGTTGGCGCCCGCGCCCGAAACGCCAAAGGGGTATGGCGGGCATTTTGCGGGACGCGTGCCGCGGACCGGCCGTTGGCGCCCGGCGATTGGTGGCAGATGCAAATCCCCGGTGCCGGCGTTTTGTTTCTGTTTTTGTCGCGTGCTGCCCTCTTCTGTTGTGAGCGCGCGAGAGCCGCGGCGAGAAACAAGCAACCGCACGCCCGGGGGTATACGGCAACGGCTGCGTGGCATCGGATTTTTCCGCCCCCTTCCCTTTTACCTTGATGAGGCCATGAGGGGCGGCTGATGCTGATACAGGCATGCATATAGCAATCCTGATGGTATCCTTGATCACCTTGATGTACGTGCCATAAATCCTTATACCGTGTGACGAGGACCGGTGAACATACACGGAATGTTTTTTTCCTCCTTCTTTTTCCTTTTTGCGAGGAAACAAGCATACACGGAATGATTGGGGGTATACGTGTCGACGGTCGGTCGGCGGGGTCGTGTGATGATCGTGCTCGTCGACGGAAGGCGCGCGTACAAGGTGAAGTGTGCTATTTTAACTGCTTTGTTTTATGCATGTTATTAAGTTTAGGACTCTTCACGTTTTACGGCACCAAGTTAGACCAAGGCATGCAGCAAATTAAAGGCATGCACAAACTAAGGTACGTAATGGGTATTTAGAATAGTGTCCTTTGTTAATATAAACCGTACCCGGGCGGGCGAAGATTATCCCCACTAGTCCCTACTGATCATGATAATGTGAACAGTATCGTTTTAGGGGTGTGACGGAGCATCCTGATCTTCTATAGTGTGTCCATGTGTCATGTACGTACATGACAGAGCACACCCTGAGCCGTGATATATAAACATATTACAGCAAAGTGCCAATTAACAAAATAGCTCAATCTTATCCGGCCTGGCTGGAAAAGGAGCACGTCACTGCCTCACTGGGCAGCAACTCATGCAGATACATGCAACCTCCACTCACTAGACCTTGTTAACTTCATTCCCGTCCTCGTCCTGTCGTCAAGGGAGAGAGTTTTTATTCAATGACATATAACCCTGACGAGCACGGAATGAACGACAAAATGGCAATAAGATCAACCGCCTTTTCTATATATCATGCATGGCCAAGAATTATTTTTTTTGAAAATATATATAATTATTTAAATATCCTATACCCCTTTTCGACACAAACCTAGCTAAATGGAAGCGCTAGCCAGTGAGCTAGCTAGTAGCCTCTGCTCACGTCTTTTTTTTTTTTTTTTTTTTTTTTTGTTCTGTTGCTAGAATAGCCTGCTCACGTCTCTTAACGCCGATCCTCGATCAGGAATATATTCTTGGCTATGAATTTGGTTTTCCAGAATTCTGGTACATATATATGGTTTTGATTCTTCTCCTTTAGAGCACAGCACTGACGTTTGTCTGCTCTTTTGCATTATTGCAAGTACCTATTGGTGTCACCTTTGGCCTTTGCCAAATTTTTCGTTCACAATATGTGGAGCATATCTGTGATAACGTTGAGCTAGCGCTGACCTACGACAATGACTTGTCAAAGCTTTTTTAGAAGTACTCTCAATCCTAGTTAAATATAAGTTCGGTTGGATTTGGGCAGAAGAGGGTGAAAGGACTGTATGTGTTGTCCATCGAGCTTCACCAGATCGAGCCAATATAGGTGGAAAGTGTGTTGGATTAAAAATGGATCAAGAAGTTGTATGTTGAACTAATATCTTCAAACTTGTTGTCGATGCATTTGGTAGAACTTATATTTTATTAGGCATTAAATCAAGTACTCCATCCATTTTAAATTATTAGCCAAATTCTGGATTTTTTAAGTATATGGTTTTTGCTGAGCATCTAGATGCACATTATATATCTAAACGACTTAGTGATCCACATATATGGTTTTGATTCTTCACTAAGAGCATATTACTGAGGTTTGTACGCTCTCTTTAGCATCATAGGGCATATTTGGTATCATCTTTGCCTTTTTTTCTTTTGTGAGTAGTCATGGGGTATATTTCAAGCACATCTTATGGTATCCTTGACTTGAGTGCACCATTCTATAGCGACTTAACGTCACCTTCTGTTAGATAATATATATATCTTTAGTTAAAATTATAGTACCAATAGCATTCCATGAAACATGAAAAGGAATCTTCCAGTCTGTTTTGCATGTCACAAATTTGTTTTTGGCTGGACTAAGATAGGCCTCCATTTTGTGAGAATAGGCATTTGACTACCATTACTTTTTTTTTTATTAATGCATAATTTTATTACTAATGTCAACTTATCTATGATTACAATTTTGTTTAACATACTAACTCCGCCCTAAAGTACAAAGGATCCATATTTCAAAATTTAAACTAAAATACAAAGGTATTTTGGATCACCCAAGACAATAAGCCAATATTTAAGCAAAATAACAACCGCACTATTACTCCCTCTATCCTAATAGCAAGGGGATAAGATTGTCTTTTGTCACACTTCTAATTTATCTACAAATCATTAGAATACATTGTATTTTAGGACACATAGAGTAAATAACAAATAACACATGACTCGAACAATTGTTGGTGAATCATGCATGTCCTAATAAAACCCATCACACCTATTAATTAAATACTCTGAAGCGAATAGAGTAATGAACTATGGATAGAGGATTTATATCTGCCTATCTAAACATATATTTCTTATTACAATCTTAAACTCTATCAAAACATTATCTATACATATCAAAATTAACACCACACTAGTGGATGCAATCGTAGTAGCACCGGGCCTATTCATACAAAGCATCCACCTCAGCACACCGGATACTTATTATCTATACTAACATGTGGATGCACAATCAAATCAATCTAGACACACTAGATAGGCGCTGTGAGTCATATGGGTAACGACTAGAGGGTATACACACAGTGAGACACTTGACTCAGTAGTGACGAAGCATGGGCATTGCCGTACGTGACTGGTTCCATACGCCCATACGCGTGTGCCGGCGCAGCCGCAGTACCCAGCCGCCCAGGCAAGCGACCGAGCCGAACTAACCCCCGCCCGGCCGGCGGCGTCGCGAGATAAAATCGGGAGCAGAGGAGCGAGCAGCCTAACAGAAAGGAAAGAAAAAAGCCGCGCCGCGTGTCCTCCCAACCAGGCAGCCACTGCCACCCTCCCCCACCTCTCGACCCCACCCGCGCGGACCCGCACGCCCCGCACCGCCTCCCTCCCGCCCGCCCCCAAAACCGGCGCCGACGAGCCCCAGCGCCCAATGGCGGCGGCCTTCCTCGTCCTGGAGCCCCGCGTGACATGATCCCTGGCCCCCGAGGAGGGGAATATCCGCGCGCGCGCGCGCAACACACCCCAGCCAGAGAGCCCGCCCACACCCCCAATCCTCGCCTTCCCCACCGCAAATCCTCCTCCGTCTCTCTTCTCTCCTCCTCCACAGCCTCGCGCGCTGCCCGGCGGCAGCAATTGGCTGCTCGTGCTCGCGTGGACCCGGATCGCCGCCAGGTGCTCTATCTCTCTCCCTCTCTCTCTCGCGTGGATTCTCTGAATTGTTTCCTGCTCATCAGTTGTTTTGTTCTTCCGCGTCTGTTCGTTCGTTGGTTCGTTTTGGCCCTTCCCCTTACTCCGAGGGAATTCAGGGGGGTTGCTTCTGGTGCGGGGCGGCGGTTTTAGATTTTGCGGGAAAGGGGTGGGGTCGAGATTCGTGGGAGTCGTGGCATGCGGTTCCGCAGCTCCGCTCGAGGTGCTGCAGCGAGATTGCTGGAGCTCATCCCATGATTTTTGTTTTTTTGTTGGAGTCTGATCGCAGGCCTTTAATTTCAGCACGCGTGCGTTAGCCTTGCTTGGCCCTTGTCATGGAAGGAAGGTTGTTCAGCATGCATCAACTTTGTTTCTTACGTATCGAGTGTCTTTAATTGCTGTGGGAATTTAGGTCATTATTTGTGATCAGTGATGAGGGCTCACCACTGTGTGGGATCAAAGCTTTCCCTTCTCCACAGCAGATGAATTCTGCATTTGTTTTATGGAATCCTTTATTTTTGGTGGTCCTTGTTTTTTTGGAAAATCGTTGCAGAAACTGGGACTCTGGTAGCGGTAGGATTTTTCTGAGGTGCTATTGGATGGACTTGCAAAAATAAAGTACTCCTATATATGTGGTAATAACTTGTGTGATTTGGTAACGGAGCTTCGTGTAGATCAGTTACCTGTGTGATGGAGATGCTCACTTCACTTTTTTCCTTGCCTTCCTTTAATGCATTAATAACTGTTTCTTTGCCCCCTTTCAACAGGAAGTGGCTAATTGGTGCTGCGCATAGGACTTGCTGGAAGTGCTGATCAAGTGAACCTATTCACTTCAACTTGGTTTCAGTCTCATACAAGTATGGCACCCTCTGCTGCAGCCCCGGGTGACTCTGAGGCTGAGGGGGCACCACGCATGGCCAAGTTCCTCTGCAGTTTTGGAGGCAGTATCCTTCCCCGGCCACTCGATGGCTGTCTTCGATATGTTGGCGGCGAGACAAGGATTGTCATGTTGCCGCGCGACATATCATATGCCGACCTAGCTGCACGGATGAGAGAGCTCTACAAGGATGCTGATATCATCAAGTACCAGCAACCTGATGAGGATCTGGATGCGCTGGTCTCGGTTGTGAATGACGACGATGTGGTGAACATGATGGAGGAGTACGACAAGGTCATTGCCACGGGGAGGTGTTCACTTTCGGCTCAGGATCTTCTTATTTTCTCAACATTTGGATGATGATGCTGCATCAGTGGCTGTGCATTATAATGTAGACGAGCGGGAAACAGAGAGGAGGTATGTAGATGCGCTCAACAGCCTTGGTGATGTTAGGTCTCCTTCCTCTCCTGTATCTGTGGAGCAGCTTTTTGGCATTGGAGGCAATGATTCAGGAATTCCAGATTTTGCTGGCTTGAGACATTTGAATGTCCCTCGTCCGTCACATAGTCAGAGGTATGGAGAGATGGATTCCCCTTGGAGCCCTGCATATGTCTCACCAGGTCCGTACGGAGTGCATGACCCAAGGGATTTTCCAATTTCGCCATCATCTGCAAGGTTCCAGGTAGGAGCGGAGGATTTTGATGAGAGGCTTCCTGATGACTTTGTAAGGCAGTCACCGAAATATCGGCATTATGAGGCGCAGTCACCATCACATATGGATAATTTAGTCTGGCTTCCACCTGGTGCTGTAGTTCAGCAAAATGCAGGCTTTCCTGGTAATTTGAGCCGGTCCAACAATTTCTTGGATGGGAACAGTGGATGTGATCACTGCCGTTCACCATTCCAGAAGGGTCAAGGTTCAGCGAGTGATCTCTATATGAATCCTCGTTGGACTCGGCCAGTCCAACAGCATTTTGACCAAACAAGCATGATTAATGATTATCCAAGTCACCATACTAGTTCTGGTTCAGATTACTGCCGCCCTGTTGAGCATTATGTGGGAGGTCAAGATGCTAGATTGGAAAATGGTGTTTATGTTAAAGAGCAAAATGGTGGTCATCCCCCCATGTTTTATAATGAGTCACATCCTCATGATAGAGTCTGGCATGCACATACCAACCAAAGTCATCAGCGGTATGAGGATCCAAGGCTGCATCATCCTGCTAATGGTAGAGTGATGGAGCCATACATTGCCGATGCCAACTCAATAAATTCAGCATATGCACCAAACAAAGTATATGAAATGCATTCAGCATCTATCAGTCGTTCTAGTCATGAAAGTCCTCACTATTTTCATGGTAGCAGTGAGGTCATAAATGACATGTATCACAACCAACAAGTTGGAGGCAATGGGTCATATGTGCAGCCAGCGGGGTTTGAAGAATCCCCTGGGCAGCATTACAACCAATCCTTGGCCTATGGTGCAGATTCCTTTTACCAAATGCAGCAGAATTTGCCACCCATTCAGTCTCTGAGGAGGAGAGCGAACAGCCCTGTTCACACTGCCTCACCATATGATTCCCCACACCTGCCAATGCCAAATGGGAGCATTAACACAAACTTCGTTAGAAATACTGGTGATGTCAGTCCCAGGATACCAGGTCTTCCTGGATATGATCGAATGCCAAACCCATGGACTCCTCCCAATGGCAACATACCATATAGAGTTGTTGGGCATGATGTTCCTGCTGCCATGGAAAACACTAGCGCTTTTGGTCCTAGGTCTAATCCAACTGCTGCTCAGTATGTTCAGCCTTTTATTGCTTCTGAATCAATCCAGCATCAACCTGGAGCTCCATTGAGGGAGGTTCATCCTGAAAGAGCATACCCTGAACCCATGCCGGCATCATATGCTGATAGCAAAGTAGATGTTTCTGCATTGCCCCTCACTGATCAATTATCCAGGTTGGATACAAACACAACGAAGAAACTTGAAGGTCCAGATGATGTTAACTCTACTCGAAATGTGAATGAAGCAACTCATTTGCATGCTGTGAATGAACCAAGTACCTTACCCCACCTTGTCGAAGCTGTACATGAAGTTGATCCTAAGCAGGAGAAGCCAACCGGATATGAAAGCAGGCAAAAGCAACATGAAGCTGGGGCTACAGAACTGCAGGAATGTGGGGCTATTTCAGAGGATAGGTTGAATTTCCTTCCCGAATTAATTGCCTCTGTTAAAAAGGCAGCACTGGAAGATGCTGCTGAGACAAAAATAGGCAAATCAGATGCTAATGCTGCTGTTTCACCTGTTCCTGATGATGACGATAATGGAAAGAAGTTGGATGAGGCAACTACTGTTGTAAGTAATGCTTCAAATTGAGCATTTTAACCACTAAACTACAAATGGTCTAAATTCAGATCGTTTTGTTTTGCAGAATACAGATGCAAATCAGGACTCTGATTTGCAAGGAAGCCTTGATCGGCAGAAGAGCTCCAAGATTGAGTCCACAACTGCTGAAGCTGAAGCTTTGTCGAAAGGACTACAGGTATGTTTGGTGGTCTCTTTTTGTGTAGTACTGTTTTGAATTTTACCTTATGCTCCATTTATAATCTGTATGGATCATGCAGACTATACAAAATGATGATTTGGAGGAAATTAGAGAGCTGGGTTCAGGTACTTATGGGGCGGTCTATCATGGTAAATGGAGGGGATGTGATGTTGCTATTAAAAGAATAAAAGCAAGTTGCTTTGCTGGAAGACCATCTGAGAGAGAGCGTTTGGTATGTTTAATTTGCTTTGTTGATAGGTCCCTCAAATTTAGATTATGTGCTTTCAAATGTTTGCAATACTTTGACAGTGTTCTGAAGTCTGAACAATACTTTGAGTTATCAACTGGGCTGAGGAGAAAGTAAATTTGAACTTATGCTTCTGTGCAAAATGATTCTAGTTTAGCTTTATCTAATTTTTGCAGATTGCGGATTTCTGGAAAGAAGCTCTGATCCTAAGCTCACTTCATCATCCAAATGTGGTTTCATTTTATGGTGTAGTTCGTGATGGTCCGGATGGAAGCTTAGCAACTGTTACTGAGTTTATGGTCAATGGGTCTCTCAAACAGTTCCTGAGGAAAAAAGACAGGTACTACATTTATTATTCAAGAAATAAGAATATATTTGTTCTTTTAGTTTTCCTTTGTCAATCCCTAAAATAAAGTACTTGTGCAGGACAATAGATCGCCGGAAGAGAGTAATATTAGCCATGGATGCTGCATTTGGCATGGAGTATTTGCACGGGAAGAATATAGTCCATTTTGACCTGAAGTGTGAAAATCTACTGGTGAACATGAGGGATCCGCAGCGACCAATCTGCAAGGTTAGATCCCTTCTCCAGCCTTTCCCTTTACTCTTTATCTTTCTGGGGCATTCTTGTGGCAATGGTTGATATCTTCTTCTGACTTTTCTCCAACTCATACTTTCTGACCAGATCGGTGATCTCGGACTATCAAAGGTTAAACAACATACTTTGGTATCTGGTGGTGTTAGAGGAACCTTACCATGGATGGCACCAGAGCTTCTGAGTGGGAAAAGTAATATGGTGTCAGAGAAGGTAAGACTGCTTTGTCTTGTAATCACATTTGTTAGACCATATTAAACAATGCCCCACTTTTTTTTGTATTCTGACAAAAACTATTTTTATGTATCTTGTAGATCGATGTCTATTCGTTTGGAATTGTCATGTGGGAGCTGCTTACTGGGGAAGAGCCATACTCTGATATGCGTGCTGCTGAAATTATTGGTAATTTCAAGTTCCCTATAGTAATGTAGAATGCTGCGCCTTAATCTGTTACGACACTTTCCACCACGTTTCGACATTACGTTTTGGTATATCTTAATAATTTGTGGAATTCAGAACTGTGAACAGATGTTCAGTGAAAGCTATCTTCTAGAATTTACTTGCGTTTGTATTTGGATGCAGCTTTGAAAGAACAAATAAGGCCGAGCTAATAAAAATAAAGGTGTAATGTATAGTGGACATATAAATGGGTCAGTTGTAAGTCCCCTAATGAAGGTGGGACATATATTTAAATAGTGGACTTCAAATACAAAGCCAGATTATGTAGTTGGCGTGCTGTACCTTGAATCGGGTTATTGCAACTGCAATGATGTTCAAGGATATAAAAATCTAAGTGTATGGTGTAGTTGTGTAGTTGCACTTTCAGAATTTGTTTTTCTTTTTTAGATTTTCCTTTGATAGCATGATTTTTCTCCCTTTGCATGGTAACATTGTGCTGCGTCATGTTCAGTACAGATATGATACAGACAGGGGATTTATGTTGAGTTTTTTAATCTTAGTCATAAATATATTGCTGAGGCTTCTTGTTATTATGGCACTGAAGTGATTTCATTGCAATGCATTTTTCTAGGGGGCATTGTAAACGATTCCCTACGTCCTCAAATCCCTTCATGGTGTGATCCTGAATGGAAGGGGTTGATGGAAAGCTGTTGGTCCAGTGATCCAGCTGAGAGACCGTCCTTCACTGATATATCTCAAAGGTTGAGGAAAATGGCCGCTGCAATGAATGTGAAGTAAAGGTTCGGAAGCCATAAATGGGTCATGTAAGTGTTTCCACATCCAATCCAATATAGTGATTACAAGAGGAAGATAGTTCAAACTGGATTATGAGTAAATATGTTACAAATGTCTTGGCAGCATCTCAGTTTACCCTACTCCAAGTGATTATTTATCTAGTGCTTACTTCATGGAAGAAAAAAATAATGTCATGGAGATTCCAAAGCATGTCTAATGTGAGTCAGCTATTGGGTTTGTTTATTCCTTGTTTGACCCACTAGTAAAAACTGACGTTTCTGTTACCTGTTTCAGGATTTTTTTTCTAATCCTGGAGTAAACTGGCTATCATTTGCCTTCCGTCGAAAACAAGTATGCTATATAGCGTATTGTCTTGATGGGAACTGTTGGACTGTAATGTAAATAAGTTTTGACTTACTTCATCTTTCTGGCACGTATTAGATGTGCAAAGTAATAGGCGCGATCAAAGCTGGACACAGTTATCCTTTTTCCCCATACAAATTGTGTCCTAGGCGAGATGGATCGAACACAACTAGAGCTACCCTTGTCCAGATTGTACATAGTCTAAAAATAAGAGTATACTGTTTCCCCTGTATATATCATCACTTCCAATTTGAATACCCATATATTTGCATCGCCCTTGTTTCACCTCTCCATGTCTGGTTATGTTGTGTTGAAAAAGTTAACTTGTGGTTGTGCCCAACTCCCATTTATTTGGAGGAAAGGTAGAGTAGTTTCCTGTTCAGTCCTAATCGACCAGGTAATAACACTGTCTATCCAAGGAGACCATGGTGCCACGGTATCACTTGCATGACATTGTTGTGCTCCATTGTTCACCATTCTGCATGCAATTGCCGGTAATTTTTAAGAGTTTGTGGCAAGCATATAATTTTGCAGACATAATGGAGAAGGATGTTTAGGTAGCTCTGCTCCATGAATGTATGGCCATTGTGATGCCAAGATTCTCATTGTTGGTCTCACGTACCTGCCCAGTTTTGTTCTTTTTTATATATGCAGGAATACCTTATTACAGTCCGGTTTAACAATTATAATTTCGCCAAAATTACGGTGTAGCCTAGCTACGTGTTCAAATCAGTCAACTTGTAAGAGTATTGTCCTCCCAAATCAGACTCATCCTTAAGGGTTTTCAAATTTGGCTTGACATCCCCCTCAGCCATCCATTCAGGGAAATCTCTTTGTCGTTGACTTACCTTTTGGATTTTTTAGATGGACTGCTGTTTATCATTTATCCAAAATCCTCCGTGAGCGTATATTTTCCCCATTATTCACTATATTATTTTTAATTTTCAAAGTGTGTCAGTATCTTTGTTTATGCTTTTATGAAAAGCCATGCATGGTTCATATGAACCTTTAAAGCCTGGGTTTTCCACCACTCATATTTGCACAAAAAGCGAGATTCATTTTTTCTGATGTCCTTAATGCCCAAACCCCTTTCTTCTTACTTTTTGCATATTTTGACCCATTTGACAAGATGATACTTTCTCTTTGTATGTCCACCTTGCCAAAAGAAGGTCCTTCTATCTTATCCGATGTCTTAACCACTGTCTTAGGAAACAGATAAAAGCAGACATGCAATCATTGGGGCATTATTGAGGCGGCGATTATTAGGATTGATCTGCCAGCAATGGTCATAGTTGACCCTTTCCATACATCTAATCTCTTGGCACACTTATCAGGAGAGGTGCCCAATCAATCATGCAGTCTGCTAGGACTCACAAAAACACCCAGAATACTTGATAGGGAAGTACCCAATTTGACAGTTGAAGATTTCAGCATATTCTACGAGCTTTGTTTCCCGGATCATTAATCACAATTACTTCACTTTTGTCAAAGTTTATCTTGAGCCCAGCCATCATCTCATACAAATAAGGAACTTGGTTTTAAATTTCTTGCATTCTCAATATCATCTTTTAAACATACAATGGTATCATCACTCTTTGCGAGAACAGCAACACCATGTGGTATGATATGTTCAATAAACCCACAAATAATGCCATTGTTTTGAGCTTTGAACTATCATCACGGTAAAGGCAGTGCGCAACAAAATTGAAGAGAAATTGGGGGATAGGGGATCTCCCCTGTCTAACCCCTTTATAACTCTTTGATATAGGGACCTATTATGTCATTTATCTTTACACTAACAGTCCCCCGGACACCCACTTGCTTAATCAATTACACCTAGACACTACTAAAGCCCTGGCTTCCATGCATTTAAGAGCAAAGGCCAGTTTACCTTATCATATGCTTTCTCGGGGAAATCTAACTTCACAATGATGCCACATTCCTTTCTAATTTTTGTCTCATGTAAAATCTCATGCAAGATCATGATGCCGGATAAAATGTTTCTACCCTTCATAGAAAGCTGTTTGTGCGAGGGTGAGATCAATTTTTCACAGTAACTCTAAACCAACAATAGGTGCGCAAAACATATATTGGGTTTGGCCGCTTCCATTGATTCTAGCAATATCAACCTTGCTCAGGGAAATCAAAAGACAGTTGGACAATATCCAATGATATGCCAACATGATTGATAAAACTCAATTGGAATACCATCGGTTCGTTTTTTCCATTTGCAGCCCTTGCTTTTGCCAGAAAAGGATTTGCATAACTACATTGTCAAGCATAACAAATGGACGCATTACGGATATCAAAAATTGGCCCCCAAAGATTGACTGAAATTTGTAGTGATTATTCTGTATGATTTGTTTAAAACCTTAATTGTTCCGCTTTTTCGTTGTGATCGTTATTGTCTTCAGGTGATGTTTCAGACTCAAAGGCTTCTTAACTTGACCTTGCGGAATGCATTAACCTTTTGGATTTTGGAACCCGCTGTCTCGAAATTCTTAATATATTAGTGTATCTGGAGCTTGCATGATAGACCATGCATGGTTCATATGGGGAACTTTAAAGGGTGATAATCATCGGATTTAGCCTAGCTAGCCTACCCGTTCGTGGGAACCCCAACTGTCTGAACCACATACTGCCACTACTAAAAAACTTGCATAAAAGAAATGACAGGGCCGCTAGTCTGCAGTGTTGTGGCTGAATCGATGAACTGAAAATTTTTTGATGAACTGAATGTTCTTGTTCCTTGGATGAGATATGCCTTGTTGCCTGCCATGGCTTTCCCAGTGCGTAGGTGACAAAGAGTCAAAAAGCTCGCTTCGGGACACATGGAAGAGGGGTTTGTGCGCCATTGCATTCTAGAGTATGTGGCTGAATCATTGGAGGACAGTAGTCACAGTAGGTGCGGCAGGGGTTTGGCCGCTTCTTCTAGAGCCTCAGGGACAATACACCAATATGCCAGGGGCTTGGGTTCGTGCAAGAGTATACATATACTACAATAACAAATGGACATATACGGATTGGCCCGCTTGATTGACTGGAAATTTAGTGATTATTCTGTAATCTGTTTATTATTGATTCCGATCGTTGCGGTGATGTTCGTTACTGGTGATGTTTAAAAGCAAAGTGATCTCACGCTTTCGTTAAAATGTGATGAAGGGTGTAATAGATCAATGCGTGAGCCAAGGTCTAGATACTGGACATGAAACTGGTCACTCTTTTTTCGACGTACCATCGTCTATAAGAAGAAATGAAACGGGCAGAGTGTCTGGATTCGGTAATCCAGATTACCAACGAACCTCACACCAACGGTTTGACAGAAAAAACACTTAGCCTTAAAATGACAGCTGCAGTGTAGCCAGGGCTTACTCAACACGGGTTTCTGATCTCGTACCCAGTTGGCGGATTGTAAATGGGGACCGGATCAGTTCAGGAGTATTATGCATGGTATTCAAGAACAGGTTCCAGCCCTTTTTATCTTCATGCATCTTCATGGTCTGATTAATCTGTCTGGTGTCGGTATTCTCACACCACGGTTTGAAAAAACTTGTTAATACCTTCTGTATTTTACTCCAAATTTCTGGTACCCAGTTGGCAGTAACCCAAATTCAGAACAGGGATTTGAGAATGCAGATTTCCTCACTCCCCTTGTTCGCCCCTGGTTCATTCAGACCTTTTCAAAATATACTATATATATAAGTACTATAAAGGCCCCCCTGGTTCAGGGATGTTTTGATGGTGATTCAGAAAACCCGGAATAGAATAGTTGAGGCATAGGTTGATCCGTTCCCTTGGTCGCTTCTGAAAAGACAGAATTCGACACGGTGGCGAGCTAGCTAGCTGAGAGCCCCCAGGCTTTTCTTTCCCCTGTGTGTGTCTTTTGGCTAGCTATGGTGATGCATGCCATGCAACAACCAGACCAGAGGAATTTTAGTAACCCCAACTGCAAATGCAATGCAAGGCGAGATTCTTACTGATTTCCATCCGGCCAGCACGGTTCCCGGGCCGTCGCGACACACGCCACCACCAACCACCCCATTCCACTGGGGGCGGCGGCCACCCCGCCATGCATCCGCTGATGAGCTGATCTGATCTCCCCGCCGTCCCTTGCCGCTCACGTCACGGTGTAGAAGGCAGCTAGCATCCCTTGAAGAAGCAGGGAAATTATTCAGGCCTCCTGCAGCCCCGACGTCAAGGCAGCTACATAGCAACACCACCAGAGCACCAACAGGTGTCCGTATATGCACTGGGAATTCAGATGTCTCAGAGTTCAGAGAGACAGCAAACAGGAACAGCCTAACAGGGCCGGCTGCTTTTTGAATTTTGATCTGTTGCCGCTGCGAGCCGGTGATAGCAACTGGTCTGGTCAAATCAGTAACGATGATCTTCAGGCTGAAGCACCAGCGTCACCACCGATAACTAACAACTTTGGCTCTTCCCCAGATAGCGTTATCCCGCCGGCCGGTTAAATCCGGCACCGTGCTCAGACAGTGAAAATGGAAACCTTTGTCTTTGTCGCCCGTGTCCATGATCCGACAGACAGACCGGCCGCTATATTTGCCGCGCCTGCTATTATAGTGCGATGCAAATGCATATCACATGAATGGAAGAACCCTAACGGCATAGAGGCTCGTCCAGTCCAGTCCCCCGTCGTCTTGTCGGGCAAAACTCTGGAGATCGATGGATCGATCAGGTTGGCCTTGCCTGGCTGGAGAAACGGATTGACAGGTGTGCGTGTGATGAGGCGCTTTGTTGATCTGATCGGGATGAATGGATCTTGCATGGTCGATCGATCGCCCGCATGAATGCAAAGATGGAGCCGTCCGATCATCAACGGCTACCATATATAGCCTTTTATCGCAGCCATCTAGTGTATTACTGTCTACTGCCCAAAACGGAATGCCCCCCATAATATATGCTAGAATGCTAGTTTTGTTTTAATGGTTGTACGTTGTGCTTGCTAGTGATTATGCCGTCTGAAGAACGGCAAGGGCGTGATTATTATGCGAATATAATGTGGAGTTTATGAGCTAGATAGATTTCACGGAATCCCCTCTATAGCTTTTAGTTGCGTCACCGTGTAGAAAATCATGTATCATGTGTCAATATATATATGTGAGGAGAGAAATTACAAAGGAAAAAGAAAGGCCGACGTTTTGGATTGATTTTTACCTACCTTATTAAGTTATTGTGTACTCCCTCGTCCCATAGAATTTTGCTGCTTTTTGACTTTTTAAAACTTCATTGTTTTACCATCCGTCTTATTCAGAAATATTTATGCAAAGATAAAATAAATTAATCAATATTCAAGTATCTTCATTGATAAAAATAAGTCATAGCAAAATAAATTATATTTGTGTAAAAAATTTTGAATAAGGCAGAAGCATCGAATAAGATGGCACGCGAATCAGGGTGACAAACTCGATTGGGGACAGGAGGGAGTAGATATGATGATAAGAACACACAGCATGAAGGCATGGCTCATATGTACTTTGTTTTGAGATTGCAGACTGCAGAGCCTCTGATTACCAAACATACTACCATGCATATGCATTCAAATGCTAGGTCAATGAGGCCTCCTCACCAAAGGACATCCGGTTCCCACTGCCTTTTTACAACTTTCCCCATTTCTTTGTGCTCATCTCCCTTGATTCCCTTTCCTCAAGCCTTAAGACTCCATGCTTTTAATATAATCCATCCCCGCATGTTGCTTTGTTGATGATGTGCCAGGCAATGAAATGCAAATAAATATAAGGAATAAGACCTGCAGGAAATGACAATCAGGAACGTACCAAATGACTCGCTAACCATTTTCCCCCTGCTACGACGACCTGCTGCTACAGGGGTGTGCTTGTTATTAAGCCATCCACTTTTGGGGCTAATCAAGTCTATCACCAATGGACTTGAGGAGGATGCGTGGATTGCTGCTTTGGGAGAAAAGGCATTGGCTCCGCGCATCACTTGCTTCCATCTACTTCTGAACCATACTGACCAATGGACTAATGGCCTCTGATTGAGCAATGTAGACCACTGTCGGCGGGCGATGACCAACTAACTACTTCATGGTTACTGGCTGCTGTCTGGTGGTTTTGTTTAGCCCGGCACATTGTAACTAAGGTCAATGGATTATTAGGGTTTTGGCGCCAATGTGTGGTTATCTTCAATGTGTAAAGTGCCTTTGCCATGCATTAATTCTGCAGCTAACACTCTTCCTGTTTGGAGGTATCTCCTGGTGCATAAATTAGGAGGGGCACAATGGCCACTTGTCTCGCATGTGGCATGCAGCGAGTGACCATATCAGAGCTGCTAATTCAAAGACAGGTAGATACTAGAGATGGAAGACTAATCAACAGCTGCCTGTGTGCGTGGCTAGCAATGCTTGGCATTGTAATTAAATTGGTATAATTAATCCTTGATGTTCCCTCAAATTCCTTTCACTTGGAAGGTTGTTGTTGGTGATGGTTTTGTAGGTATCACTGTCCAATGATCATCACAGGTAGTTAGAGTTGTTGGATATCACTGTAAATCCGGATGGTTACCTGCAGCCAACCTTGGAATACGTTACAAGGCATTGAAACTTCTAATCCTTAGATAAATATATATAGCATTTAATAGCTGAACAAAATTTCCAAGCCAGGTTAGGTGGTACAAGAGAAGAAAACAAGCCGCTGGAAGCACGCACGGAGGACTGGATGCATGAACCGATCAAACTGTAGCTGAAAAACTGAAGATGTTGGAAGTATGTATTATATATCTGAATATATATATCTGGTGATGGCCATGCCTTTGGTTACAAAAACAGTTACACAAGTCACAAGAATTATGTGGCCTATATAACTAGGCCGGTAGCCTCGTCAGGTGACAATGAGTCATCCACGTTTCTTTTTGGTCTTTCAGTTACGTTTGCGCATCGAATCTTCCTTTGAACTAGTATATGTGCACTCCTTGTTCACCACCGGTATTTTCTTGTTTTTACTGCTGTCTGCTCCTGGTGACATTTTCTATGAACCTTTCAAAGACATCAGATCACTCCCGTATTTTTCTCGCGGTGTCCGGTGGTCGCCCGGCGTCCCCTCAGCTCCCCGGCCCGCGGCTATAAAGCTCGGCGCCACCTTCCTGGCCTCTTCCGGACTCGATAGCACCCGGGCAGGCTCCATCGCCCACTACTACTTGACCACCTGCTGCCTAGCTCCTCCACCCCTCAGCTCGCTCCATATCGGCCTGCCTTTCCTGCTGACTCATCGATCTATCAGTCCTTCTTGCTCCGACGATCTCCTGTGCTATCTAACTAGCTGAAGAACGAAGCTGACGCAGCGGCGCGAAGACCGGCGGCAGCTAGCTAGAGCCAGACATGGGGAGGGCGCCGTGCTGCGACAAGGCGAGCGTGAAGAAAGGGCCGTGGTCGCCGGAGGAGGACGCCAAGCTCAAGGCCTACATCGAGGAGAACGGCACCAGCGGCAACTGGATCGCGCTGCCGCAGAAGATTGGTATGTGTATGCAGTGCATCATGATGCATCTCTCATATCGATCCTTTTGTGTTCTTCTGATCTGAATGAAATTCGTTACCTCTCTTTAATCTCGTTGTTTGCTTCCTTCTGATGATCCGTGTGTACGCTAGCTACTAGTGCCTATCTATGTATGGTATGGACTAGTCTTGTCAGGCGTGGTGCTGGTGCAACATATGCATGAATATGGATGCCTCCCTAGGATTCCTACGAGATACTACATAGTATGGTCTCTCCATATTCATCTGATTTATAAGAAGCAAACTTTTTCTGAAAGATCACAAGCACACTTTTGCAAAAGATGTACATATACTACATCAATCTGCTGGCTTATGTTGTGTATCGATTTAGATCCTATATGCGCACGCCTTCTCCGTAGCTCAAAACTGAATCAATCCCCAAGAGAACTTTAGCTAGTATATATCATATGCATATCTGCTTAGTGTAATCCAATATGTCTTCCCAATAAAATATTTGTGCAGTTTTCAATTTAAAGTTTCTTTGATGAAAGGATAGATAGATGCTTGATTGCTAGCTCTTGTTCCATCATCGATTGATCTATTTGTTTGTCGTGGCGTGAGAGATCTATAGCTACACAGAGTATCAAGGTGATAAAGAACAAGGCCATTTCGTTCCCCTTTCTTTAATTAGTAAGAAATATGTACGGTAAACATGCATGCTAATTACATGAAATCAAAACAAACAATAAGTTAGGTCTTAGCTAATACGTACGCAGCAATTATGTGTGTATAGTTACATCATCTCTATCTGCCCAGCTGCATTCCTATATCTCTAGGATTTATTTTCTGTGTCTCTAGTATAGCTAGGTTTTTCATTGCTATATACTACTTTTTTCATCTATATGGTTGTCGCTGTACACTAGATCAGTAGCATCTAATACATATTGCGGTATATATACCAGTCATTTTCCTTGTATCATTTTGCCTTCTAAATATATACATATAAACTGATTACTTGTTAATTTGATCTGATTTTAATTAATTAACTGAAGCAGGGCTGAAGAGATGTGGGAAAAGCTGCAGGTTGAGATGGCTCAATTATCTGAGGCCAAATATTAAGCATGGTGACTTCACAGAAGAAGAGGAGCATATCATTTGCAGCCTCTATATTAGCATTGGAAGCAGGTAAGAAATCAGTACACAATAATATTACTGCATCATGTGTGCACAATAATATTAAGCATGGTGACCACACACATATGAGTACATGGCACATGCATCTACAATATACAAATATACAAGTACTCCAATTTCCTCTCTTCCCTGAACAAAATTTTATCATATATATCCTTACTTTTCTTTTCCAAAACAAACTACTCTGTGCATCATATCCAGTGCATAAACATGGCATATTTATACTGATTAATCTCCTGCTGCTGTTCATTGTTCATATGTTCAGGTGGTCCATCATTGCAGCGCAGTTGCCGGGGCGAACGGACAACGACATCAAGAACTACTGGAACACCAAGCTCAAGAAGAAGCTCCTCGGAAAGCGGGCGCCGTCCCGGCGCACGAGGGCAAACCAGGATCCCTACCTCGCCGCGGGGGCAGCAGTATGTGCAGCACCGGCGGTGGCATCAACAACAGCGGTGGCGACAGCGCCGAGACGGCCACGCAAAACCTAAGCGCGTCGGCTCTGGAGCGGATCCAGCTCCACATGCGCCTCCAAGGCATCTACGGCGCGTTCGGCCGCAACGACGACAGCAACGCCGCCGCGACGGCAGCGGCGCCGCAGTGGCCAAAGCTTGAGTCGCTGCTGCAGGCCAACAGGCTGCTCCCGGGGTCGCTGCCGACGGACGCCATGGCCACGACCGTGAGCGTGCAACACCACCATCAGCATCTCGTCGACCACCAGAGCCTCGCCGCTGGCGCCGGTGATGCCGCAGCAGTCGAGAGCGAGCAACAGCTCAGCTCTGCCGGTGCGGCAGCCAACTACATGGCGCCGGGAGGATTTTTCGAGCGGCCCAAGCTAGGGGTTTTACTCTCCATCCACCCGAGCCACCGAAGCCGCTGCCGCCAGCGTAGAGATGACCTCGAGCGCCCCAATGATTGGTGACGGCTACGGCGGCGCCGGATTTGGACCTCATCATCATCACGACGAGCTATACGACTTCCTGTACAGCAAGTACGGATCAGTGGGCGGGCTGGCGCACGACGGGCATGTTCCAACGTTGCCGGAGCTGCAGTGCCCGGACGGCGCTGCCGTCGTCGGAGCCGACGAGAAGTTCTCGGCGTGGACCGCGTCCGCCTGCGATTACGGCGCGACCGGCGGCCATCAGATCCAGCAGGAAAACTCCATGAATAGCAGTCTGCATGATTATGTGCTCGGCGGCTATGATCAATAATGAGAGTAGGGTTTTGGTGCCATGTCGTATTGTGTGTGTAAAATTCTAGAGCTTATATATATAGTTCATTTACCAAACTTTTCAGTCCATATATAGTTATATATATGTATGTTTGGTTTCGATTGATCTTAAAACTTGCTGTTAATATATATGGATGCAAAAGTAATTCAATATATTATATACTCATGGTTAATTAATGAATATATATTTTCTTTGATCGTATCTATCGTCCCTTTCACCTCTAGGGAACATTGTGGCTGCAGGAGTGAACTGATTGTCTTCATATAGCAAAGTTATGTTTCCTCAAAAAAAAAAAAAAAAAAAAAAAAAAAGTTATGGTGCAACACCCGCCGACATTCTGCACTTTGGTCCTGTATGCATGGCCATGAACCACGACAGTTTGGTATTGAACCTGCTGATGCTTGTGCAATTTGTATCTCTGATCTTGGCTACGCCGTCTTATGCATGGTTGATTCGGTTCATCTACACCTACTTCAAATGCAGCACGAACTAACTAACGAAACGGTAAGTGTCCCATACTAGCTAGTACGTGATCGAGATTACCTTAACTCCATCTCCACTGTCGCCATTGGCACCTTATGCCAATCAGAAGTTGGCCTTCAAGATCTTTGGCCCCTTTCATGTGGCTGCTTTTGTGTGTGTATATAGTTGCCAACGGCACATGTGGGAAGCTCATCTTCCGAGAGTGGATTTTCGGATGCCCTTGTTGGCCCTCCCTCTCGGCCATTCATCTTGCATCAAGGATCATGCGGGCAATAACTAGATAGATAAAATCATGGGTAGGTGAGAGAATATTGCGTCAACACTCGTGTTGCATGAGAAAATTAATGGTCCTAATTAATAGACCACACAGCCACAAGGGCATGAGGTTGTGCCTTTCGCTTCATATTTGTTGGTATTTGTTAACCTACAGGAATATAATCCATAGCAAGCGAACGGATACCGGTGAGCACTTCACCCGAATAGGGCTTTAAATATCGAATCCACAGGGGAGAAGGTGAGAGAGTATGTCGAGGTGTATAGCTAAATCCAGTGGCTATAAAACTAGATTAAAAGAGAGGTAAGGAGTTCTATTAGGAAGGTCTTGTTCTCATTTCAAGTAAATCATTTGCACATTGTTCTTAAGAGGGGTTGTCATGAAGAAACTCTTAATAAAGGGAATCTACGCTAACAACGCAGGGGTCTCCTACGATTTCTATAAGCGGGAGCGAGGGATACGAAGGACTCAATAGTCTTTGTCACCACTACGATCACCCTTAACGGTTGGTGTTTCACTCCGGCCTATAGAAGGTATTAAGTAATAAGCTAGTCAATCTAAGTACCACGCTTACATTAATCTAACAACTTCAATTCAAGAGCGACGGAATCAAAGTAATCTTATCAAAAGAAATACGAACCTTAAGAACAATAGAGACAATACCACTTACTCGAATGGAAGTCGAACAATCCACAAGATCTCGAGTCATGCTCCAATGGCACCAACTCGGAGGAAGAAGAAGATGGAGGCGCCGACAGCTCCGGGCCTTCCTTCAACTCCGCCTCAACCGCGCTCTAATTCTCTCAACTTGAAGCTCTACTCTCAACTCTAATCTAAGGCTTCTAGTTCTACATCTTGTCTAATCTTCTACTTCTAGTTCTTGAACTAGAGCTAAAAGCCGTCGACTAGAGCTGGATCCGTCGATATGATGATGAGTTGATCTGAGATGATTGAAACCCCGGGGGCACGGGGGCTTGCTTATATAGTCGGGAGGAGGTACCGTGTATTGGATTTAGATACAACTCGTACTCCAATCGCCTTTCGGATCAAACCGACATTAAACGAGCGGATTAGATTGCGTCTTAGAGGCGGTTGGAGAAGCTTCGAAGCGGGGCTGACTTGGCGCGGGAGGAGAGGCCGGCCGGCCTAATATTCAGCCGGTCGGCCGGGAGTGGGGGCCACTCCGGGTCCCCGGCGTCGTCGTGGCTTCCGGAGTCTTCTAGATGATGTATTTTTCGGGTGTTGGGACTCTTTGACGTCGGTGTACTCCGGAACCTTCTAGACTTTGTTTCCTGGAGTTGGATTATGTTGCGTTGCGTGAGTCGTATTGCTCGCGAACTCTCTTTGTTTTCTGTTAAGTCCCCGCAAATCACAACTTTACCAAAACTCATGGAAATCGTTAGTAGAAACCCCTAATAAGGTTATCTAATTATATTTTAGTCCTTTTCCATGTTTAGTTGACAATTAAAAGTATACGTTAACATGTGTCAACAATATTCTCCTTCTTCCTCCCTCTCTCCTTGTCCTCTTCATCCATGGACACAAAATTAATTTAGCTAGAGAGGGTTCAATGTGCAGGGGAAGGGGGGACCCCCCCCCCCCAAGCCTCCATGTTGGATTTGCCACTCAATGTATAGAAAAAGATAGTAAACATTAGTAATTATGAATCCAATGGCTTTCCGCTTCATTGATCCAAGCCCTTTCTTGCCTCCACGGAGCTCAACGTTTGATGGTGGAGGGGACGGCCTTTGATGAGATGAGTCGTAGTAGGACCTATTCAGCTAAGGAACAATGACATGGCGATTGCAATCCCGAACTCTATGCCACAAGGTCCGGTTGATTTTTGGCATATTGACTAAACCGAACTAAACAAATTAATCGAACTATCTTTTATAACTCACACGCTAAGACTCATTAACTCGTATATAATAACTAGCTAATATTAAAAAGGTAAAGTAGCAATACTTATCGTGATAAGCGGGGTGCTCTCCCCCAACCGGATCTTGAAGTAGTCCTTTCGTTCGTCCTTGGAACTTGTTCGCTGCTTGGTTCACCTTAAATGTTCTCCCCGCAAACATTAATTCGCATATACCCGAAGAAACAAATTCTAGGAACATATTGTGAGCCTTCATGTGCTCACGTATTTTTGATTTTTTACAGTAAAAGCGTGGACCTTCATGTGCCCACATATTTTTTTAGGAATTTTTCTATGCAAAAAGAATGATGATGCAAAAACATATGAATGCAATATTTTTGGATTTTTATTTTTATGCCGCCACAACAAGGAGTACTTGCATGGGGCTTAAAGAAACGATGCGACGGCAAATCATATTTTTATGATTTTTTTTATGCGGGTATAGGAAAGTAAATATGCTAAAGGAAATATGCTAATTTAAACATGCCGTGTAGAAAATAAATATGTAGATAAATCTTGAGTTACCTCTTGGTGAGAATTTTGAGTACTTACTCCCATGGCGTCGTCATCGATGGCATCTCGTCGAATGTCGTGGTATGCGAAATGGTGCCTTCAATGATCTCGGCGAGTGGCGTAGATGAGGTGGCCGATGGAGATGGTGTTTGTTCGGTTGATGACGCTGGTAGTGGTAGGTCTTCCGAAGGTGTACTCTTGACGTCCTCTTCGGTTAGGTGATGCTTCTTTCTTTTTCCATGTCGCTTCTTCGGAGGAGACCTTTCTTGGAGTGGCAGTCTTTGAGTGTTCAGTTGGTCGGGGCCGAACTTCTTTTTAATCTTTCTTAATGTCTTCCTTGTTCGTCAACTCCGTTCCAACTGGTCTTGTGATTTTTAGCAGCGTCTCGCGTCTTGTTTTTCTCGGTCTTGTGGTGAGGTAGGCAATAGTGGTGGTGTAAGGCCCTCTTGATGGAGTATGGGGATGAACGTTGACCCATTACTCTTGTCAAGTGGTCTACACCTCCGATCATGTCGTGCTCACTTTGATCTTCCTTGGTCACTCCTCAAGTGCATCATCCGATCTTAATAGCCACTTGGTGATGGCGTTGCCCATGTTCTTTGCCGATTCAATTTGCTTGAAGGAAGATTGGATGGTGGCGGTGGCGGCGTCTTGTTTAGTGTGCATATTTGTAGGTCGGGGACTTCCACTTGTAGGAATTGGGGAAGTAAGACTTCTCCTCTTATTAAGCAAAAGTGAGTCCCGCTTGCAAAGATAAGGTAGAGATCAAGTGCATGGGCTCTGTTGGTGGGAAAACACCATCGTAACCAAAATTTCATTTACTTCTACTCTAACCTTGTGGGCACATTGAACAAGATAAAGATAATGTATAAGTTCATTTATGACAAGGGTGGTAAGATCAGAAGATAAATCTAGCATGTAAATATTTTTAGCAAAATAATGAGCGAACAAGAAAGTGATGCTAGAAACAGTTTTAAAAAGCTAACATGTCGAGTTAACAAGATTGAATCATGTGAAACTATAACTCTAACATGTTTTGACTTTTCATTTATGAGAATGCCATAGTAAAGAGGAATTAATGACAACTTACCTCAAGGTGTTACCTTTATTATTGGAATATGATGGCGCTATTACACCTTGTGGTGGTCCTTCTCTTCTTCTTGAGTGGCATGTGGAGTGACAGGTGCATGTCAGGAGGAAGAGGATGGCTTAATTATCTTCAATGGAATTGGCCTCCCTCCTTGATGCTTCCATCACCCATGAATTCCTCCTTCGAAAGTGAGTGATTCTGATTATGGATTTTGTCTTGTGTCACTCTTGTTCTTCTTTTTTTTTCGCTCATCGGGAATTCTTTTATCCATAAGTCATGTCTCACATGTCTTGCTCAATCTCTAGTGAGTTCATCTCGACCTCCCCAGTCCAAAAAGATATACCAGCATCTACTATAGTGTACTATGGTTCAAAAGTCAACCTGCACACCACGTCTAATTTGATTTAGGAAGGCGTTCTAACCTAAGCACCACGCTTAATTTAAAAAAAGCCTTTAGAAGAAAGATCACCACACCTTATGGTTTCAGGAATCAAACTAAACACCATGTTTAACTCGAGCCATGAAAACAATTTAAACTAAGCACCCTGCTTAATCTAAAAGGTGTATGAAAATACTTCAAAACCTAAGCATACTATAGCAAACAACGGTAGCATGAAAGCATTGCGTAGATTTTTTTTTCAAAACGAGAGATGATAGAGCATGATGAGTGTTTAACAGATCGAGCATGCATAAAGGTAAAGATAACCAAGCTAGTGTAGCAACACGACAATAAATGTTTCTATGTATGTAATTTAATGTTGCATAATGACTGGTTGGACATACCTTGTATTGTCATCCTTCGTTCTTCTTTACTCCAAACCTGGCATGGTCAGTGACAAGAATACCCGAAGGAAAAAAATTTTATAATCATATGCTCATAATGTAGGGGTATATAGTGATATATAAGTCTTTATAGTATTTCCCTAGAGTGCTTGTTTTAGGACAAAAAGCTCGTCCCTTAGGAAACTTTCAAATTATGAATCAAGATGATGAAGTGGTTTCCCTTATATTGCCAGTCTCAAAATGTCAAGCCGTAGGAAAATTCATCAACAACCACCCTTTCTAAATTTTTAAGAAAGAGAGTGTTGGAGATCTCATGTGCGGCAAGAATTGAGATGGCAATCAATTTAGGAGTTTTCAAATGAGCATGGACTAGGTGAAAAAGTTCCATTTATGAAGTAGTCTTTATGCTCATTGATGTTCTCCGAAAATGCGCTCCTTTTGGTCTTCCTTAGATCGTTCATAATATTTTAGGATCATGAGGAGACGCATGAAAAGGGCACAAGAGGATTCATTGGGCTCAAGGATGTGGTTAAAGATGGGTTCGAAAAGAATTATCTAATTTGAACATAGAAAGAGAGAGACAGAGTGGCTTCTTGATGGCTTTGCTCTCTTCCTATGGCATGATTAGATATGCCATCCTTGAGGTTCCCCAATGTTCTTGCGTAGCAATAAAGGTGCTTTCTAAGAGATTATCTCAAAAGAGGGTTGGATTATATATGGTCTCTTGTGAAGCCGGAAGTTCATGAAACTCATCATCTAAAGAGATATCCAAGGGTTGAATTTCTTCTCCCCTTAAAGGTTTTTAGCGCATTGATGGTTTGGGGTTGATAGCTAAGCCTTGGGATTGGAGTGATGGTGATATAGCTATCGAACTTCTATTTTTTTCGGCCGGAGGATGATTCTTCTTCCTTTGGGTGGGCATAAAGAATGCTAGTATATGGGTTTCACCCACTGAGTTCGTCAAAGCAAACCTTGCTTAAAAGGGGAAAGAAAAGGTTCCTCCAAAAACTGCATGATGATCATGCGCACAACACTTTCATGATGTCGGCAAAGACTCCTACCATAGAAGATATGATCCCCGCTTCTCACTCCCGAGAAGTATTGCTTCATGATCATTTTAATCAACCGTAGGCGTAGCTAATGGCCGATGTAAGGATGAGATCTAAGGATTCTAGTGGCGAGCTTCCGCTTAAGGGTGCAGTATAAGATAGATAAATATGGAATCAATTGATCCCACGAAGATAGAAAAAGATGAGAAGATAGAATAAAAGAAAAAGATAAAAGTATAGTACAAGATTTACCTATAGTTTTTCAACGTGGTCTCAAACCGTTCTCCCCAGAACGGCGCCTTAAATGCTTGTTGGTTTTTGTTAACCTACAGGAATATAATCCATAGTTTAACGGATACGGTGAGCACTTCACCCGGAATAGGGCTTTAAATATCGAATCCACAGGGGAGAAGGTGAGAGAGTATGTCGAGGTGTATAGCTAAATCCGAGTGGCTATAAAACTAGATTAAAAGAGAGGTAAGGAGTTCTATTAGGAAGGTCTTGTTCTCATTTCAAGTAAATCATTTGCACATTGTTCTTAAGAGGGGTTGTCATGAAGAAACTCTTAATAAAGGGAATCTACGCTAACAACGCAGGGGTCTCCTACGATTTCTATAAACGGGAGCAGGGGATACGAAGGACTCAATAGTGTCATCACCACTACGATCACCCTTAACGGTTGGTGTTTCACTCCCAGGCCTATAGAAGGTATTCGTAATAAGCTAGTCAATCTAAGCACCACGCTTACATTAATCTAACAACTTCAATTCAAGAGCGACAGGAATCAAAGTAATCTTATCAAAGAAATACGAACCTTAAGAACAATAGAGACAATACCACTTACTCGAATGGAAGTCGAACAATCCACAAGATCTCAGAGTCGTGCTCCAATGGCACCAACTCCAGAGGAAGAAGAAGATGGAGGCGCCGACAGCTCCGGGCCTTCCTTCAACTCCGCCTCAACCGCGCTCTAATTCTCTCAACTTGAAGCTCTACTCTCAACTCTAATCTAAGGCTTCTAGTTCTACATCTTGTCTAATCTTCTACTTCTAGTTCTTGAACTAGAGCTAAAGCCGTAGCCGACTAGAGCCGGATCCGATCCGATATGATGATGAGTTGATCTCGAGATGATTGAAACCAGGGGGCCCGGGGCTTGCTTATATAGTCGGGAGGAGGTACCGTGTGTTGGATTTAGATACAACTCGTACTCCACCGTCGCCTTCGGATCAAACCGACATTAAACGAGCAGATTAGATTGCGTCTTAGAGGCGGTTGGAGAAGCTTCTGGAAGCGGGGCTGACTTGGCAGGAGGGAGAGGCCGGCCGGCCTAATATTCAGGCCGGTCGGCCTGGAGTGGGGCCCACTCCAGGTCCCGCGGCGCGTCGTGGCTTCTGGAGTCTTCTAGATGATGTATTTTCGGGTGTTGGGACTCTTTGACGTCGGGTGTACTCCGGAACCTTCTAGACTTTGTTTCCGGAGTTGGATTATGTTGCGTTGCGAAGTCGTATTGCTCGCGAACTCTACTGTTTTCCTGTTAAGTCCCTGCAAATCACAACTTTACCAAAACTCATGGAAATCGTTAGTAGAAACCCCTAATAAGGTTATCTAATTATATTTTAGTCCTTTTCCATGTTTAGTTGACAATTAAAAGTATACGTTAACATGTGTCAACAATATTCTCCTTCTTCCTCCCTCTCTCCTTGTCCTCTTCATCCATGGACACAAAATTAATTTAGCTAGAGAGGGGTTCAATGTGCACTGGGAAGGGGGACCCCCCCCCCCCCCAAGCCTCCATGTTGGATTTGCCACTCAATGTATAGAAAAAGATAGTAAACATTAGTAATTATGAATCCAATGGCTTTCCGCTTCATTGATCCAAGCCCTTTCTTGCCTCCCGGAGCTCAACGTTTGATGGTGGAGGGACGGCCTTTGATGAGATGAGTCGTAGTAGGACCTATTCAGCTAAGGAACAATGACATGGCGATTGCAATCCTGAACTCTATGCCACAAGGTCCGGTTGATTTTTGGCATATTCGTGTGATGGTTGATGATTTTTAAAGAAATCATATGGACATTTCTTATAATGCTATGCACCAATGCCCTTTTGGACAAACATATGTTCATTTGAGTTTCATCCATCAACATGACTTGCTAATTAATCATAGTCCTCATTCTTTTGGCAATGGCATTGTTTATTTGCTGCTCGCAATAGAGCGTGGAATCATAGAAATGCTATTATGACCCATGAGGTTTGGTTAGTCATGTTGGGGTTGAACCTGGTCTTCTGGATTAGTGACTTAGTAGAAAAAGTACATAGGTGAAAGAATATTGTGTCAACATTCGTGAGCCCCCCCCCTCCCTAGGTGAGAGAAATGCTATTATGACTCATGAGGTTTCCACGGGAAACATGGGGACAATGCCTCTAGGGGGCTAGAGCCCCCTCCCCCTTCTCCCAAGGAGGCTTCCAAGCCCCTGTGTTGGATCTATATATAAAAAGTTACCAAACATTATTAGTAATAGTGTGTACGGGCAAGAACAGTAAGGGCATTATGCCATATGCCTACATAAGAGCCTTGGTCTATATCCGACATCCAGACAGAGAAGGTGAGTGAAGCCTATTTTTGGCTCCAATGAGATGGAATCACACAAGTAGAGCAAAGCGAAGGAATGCCCCCTACCCCATTCGTAGTAGTGGTAACAAACAATTTTTCAGGTAACTTAGTTCACCTATAAAATGGATTTACAAAGTCGTTTTCAACTAAAAGTGACATTATTCCTTTTTTTTTGGTAATTGAGCAAATCTAGGGTATAATTTTATAATCTTGAATGAAAGATTTATTAGAAAATCTATACCTACTAATAAAGAGAGAATTTTTGTCCACCTCCTTTTTTGTCTGCCCCCTATATGGCCCCTCACCGCTCAGCCAGGTCCATGAGGGTCACGCTCACCCGCCAACCCGGAGCATCGCACGGGCATGTTGCCCAGTCCAGCTTCTTAAGGCCCGTTTGAGCACACGTCCGGCCCACTCCAGTAGTCATCGCAGCCCAAGGCAAGGAAAATAAAAATTTAACCCTTCAGTATGGAGGGCTTACCACCACGCCATGTTAACTTTGTTGATCACCCCTATAAGCAAAGTTGTTTCAACACATAGGCAAGAACCAACCAATGAATACCTGGCAGGAACACAACCCAAATATGTGTTCTAGGATATTTCAGTCTCTAACTCTCTAGCCTGAACACAAATCAGATACGTATCTACTAAACAAAAAGATATTTAAATTTTTAACTCCCATAAATCTCGGGAACTTGTTCTATAAAAAGAAGGATATTTAAACAATTTGTATCAATCTTACTGTTATTTTACATTGTTATTTTCGTAAATGCAACGCACGGACATATTCGCTAGTAAAAAAATCAAGCTCCTACTTGGGCCTTAGATAAATAGGTTTAGCATATTGGAATTGTTTATTGGCTATATCGCTTTTTGAAGTAATAATCGAATTACGAATCGCTAATGGGCCGTGGCCCATGGATAGATGGTTTTTGTGGTCTGCTTGTGGCCCGTGCTTAATTTTGGTGGACAGTTATTGGTTTGCCTCTTTACTTAACTGGTGATGTCAGCAGGATTCTTGGCGCCATTCTTTGCTTGATTGCCATGTAGCCAAGTGTGTCTGGGCGCTGGAAGATGAGCAGTTGGCATCGATGATATGTGCTGTTGATGAACCAAGGGCAAAGGTGTGGCTAGCTCAGATCTTTCGATCACTTAATGGTGAGGAAGCAGCCAGAATCGCAGTGGTACTTTGGGCAATTTGGTATGTACGTCGAAAGGCGATTCATGAATCTGTGTTTCAGAGTCCACTCTCGACACATAGCTTTATTCAGCGGTTCATGGCAGACCTGATGGGGATTCCTAGTCAGCAAGATCGAGGAGTTACAAAACAAGGGAAAGGATCCAACCATCACCGATACTACGGCTTAGAGCTGGATTGCTCCTCCACCGGGCTTTGTGAAAATCAATGTGGATGCAGGCCTAGCAAAGAATGATGGCAAGGTAGCAGCAGCAGCAATCGCCAGGGATGCAGCGGGGCTCTACCTTGGCGCATCAGTACTGATTCTTAAGGGTATCACCGACCCTGAAATTGTCGAGGCTCTAGCCCGCAGAGAAGGCCCCGGCCTTAGCACAAGATATTCAAGTGTCACGGGTACGCCTCGCTTGTGATAGCACCAATGTTGTGAGAAGCATCAAGCATGGAAGCAATGGCGTTTATGGCCGTGATTGTGAAGGAGATTCAAGAAGAGTGCAAAACTCTAGAGAGTGTTGAGTTTGTCCATGAGAAGAGAACGGTGACCCTCGATGCGCATAGGATAGCTCGCAGCTCTCTATATGAGGAAGAAGGCCGTCATGTATGGCTCTTGTATCCACCTTATGGTGTTTGTAATTCCTTTGCCGAACAAGTTTAATAAAGTGCAAAGTTCCTGCTCAAAAAAAAAAAAAAAAAAAAAAAACTTAACTGGTGATGAGATCAGAATTTCATGGCAGGTTGTTTCCATTGAAAGTGATGAAGAGCTGATATATACTTTTGCTCTCTGGTACGAATAATCCCTGAAAATCCCTGAAACTTCGATGAGATCAAGCGCTTAAGGGACTTCAATCCCCTGAAAATGCTACAATCTCCAACCAAGTTTGTATTCCGTCATTTTCTGGTTGCAAGTCACCTTTTACTGGTCATGATTCCCGTTTCTAATAGAATTGTAATGGAAGTCACTTTTTAATGATTGTGAAGTTTTTGAACTTCATATTATGGTTGTTAATTCTTAAGCGATAATTGTAACTGCCATTTAATGATGTTCATGACACCTGAAACTAGCCTTTTGTAACGCAAGGTTAGATATGATATACTATGTCTGGGTCCTCAGCTGAAAAATTTAGGCGTTGACAGCCTCTAGTTGAAACGTTTAGGTGTGGTATAGACACTCAGAAAAACATGTCCCAGGTCTGGCCTCGAAGCTTCTACGTTGTTGTCACTACATTTTAATACCCCATCCAACACATCCCCATCCCTGAAATCAAATCCAGCTATACCGCGATGGCGCCAACCAAAAGTATATTGAACGTCACAAAACTCACAATGTTGCTTTTAAAAAAATTCTACTAACATTTTTTAAAAGAAATGTAGTACGGAGTATGTCACAATATATGAACATGGACGCACATACTTGACGTACCGCGTGGACCTCCTCTCTCCGCCTCAATTCTTTTTTGCCAGGCATCATGGAGGAAGAACATGAGCAGCACTACTCTCCGTTCTTCACCCGAACAGGAAACTCTCGTACGCAAAACCTCGTATAAATACCTCGCACCGCGACACGTAAAAATCCCAGGAAACGCACCTGATCAAGCTGATCGATTCGGCACCCAAACATGCATCGCCGTCGCTTCCCCTTGTCGGACACGGTCACCGCCTCGGCGCTTCTCTTCGCCGCCGTCATCGTCGTGGTTGCCAGCGCGACCGCGACCGCCGCCGAAGCCAAGACGGCGAGCCTGGCGTCCAGCTTCCTCGAGGCGCACAACGCGGCGCGGCGCGCGGTAGGGGTGCCCGCGCTGCGGTGGGACGAGGGCCTGGCGTCGTACGCGCAGCAGTACGCGGCGGCGCGGGGCGGCGACTGCGCGCTGGTGCACTCGCACGGGGCCTACGGTGAGAACCTGTTCCGCGGGAGTGGCGGCGCCGGGTGGACACCGGCGGCCGTGGTGGACGCCTGGGTCGTCCGGGAGAGAGCGCTCTACGACCGGTCCTCCCAACACTTGCCGCGGCGGCGGCCACGGCGCGTGCGGGCACTACACCCAGGTCGTGTGGCGCAGCACCAAGGCCGTCGGGTGCGCGATGGCGCCCTGCGCCGGGGGACGCTCCACGTTCGCCGTGTGCAGCTACAACCCGCCCGGTAACTACGTGGGCATGAGGCCCTACTGACAAGTAAGTCGTGCATGCCACTTCTTGTTGATTACGTGCTGTTGCACCCAATTTTTAAAAAACATTAATTATTACACGCCAAAATTCTTTTGGCGGGGATAATGTACATCCCCTCGTATTTTATTATTGTTCCATCATTCTTTTCAAATTTGTTTGGATATAATGGACATGGAGGAAATAAAAGGCAAATTCAAATTTGGAATGGTGTTCGCCTCGTACATCCCTTGCTGTAAGATGGCAGACCTCATCTCCCCCAAATCAAAACGTTTTCATTCGCATAATTTCAAATAAGTTTAACGAGATCAGTATGCAACCCTCCACCTCGCTTCCCAACCACTCCAAAATGCAACCATATCTGTGAAACCTGGGCACACCGCGCGCCGTTGCGTATGAGGGCTTGTCCAACGCTCTATTTGGCGTATTGCCTCATGACACACCACATAGGCGCCGAGCTCCATGACACACCAATGTGTTGCCTCACAGAGGGTCAGCGACTCTTCAAGAGGAGGCATAAAGCTAGAGCAACCAAATAAATTAGCATTGTGGGCTTGGGGCTGTTGCTGGCTAGGACCAGGGCGAAGACTGTCTCCAACAGAGCGCCAAATAGCAAAAATAGCAAAAAAGAGTCGTGGTATATTGTTTTTGCTTGCGAAAACCACCCTCCAACGGACGACGCAAATCAAGCACTCACGTTGGGTCCGAGACGATTCGCAATGCAAAGTTGCATCGCCTCTCTCTCCACGACGCAACCTCTCGGCGCCGTAGTGGTGGGTCTATGGAGCGTCCCGAACAACGAGGCCATGGGAGATCCAGCGAGGCCCTATGGCGTGGCCCTACGGCCGCCGCTCGCCCGCGCGCAGATGCTTGCCGCGCTGGGTACCGCTGCCGTGGTCCGCATGCCGGCGGAGGTGTTGCTTGTCCGCCGCCGGCCGGCCGGAGGCTACCTCCTGGCCACCGCTTGCGCCGCCTCACCCGCGAAGCTCTGTCCATACTCCCGAGCACCGCCGCCTGCAGGATAAGCCGTCCCTTGGGGGCTATAGCGGGCGCGACGCGACGGCGCTGGAGGCGAGCCCACGGCAGCGCCGCGGCCATGCTCGCATCGAGAGGAAGAAGAAGAAGGACTGAAAATTAATTTTGTTTCATTTTAGGGTTTTTGATGCAAAAGCGCTAGAGACAAGGTTTTATTAGATCTAGGCTTCGATGATTTCTAAAAAGTCGAGGGTCTAGATGCAAAGTTCTTTAGAAATAGCCGTGTTTGTTCTGGGTGCGCTGTTGGAGATGAGAAATTTATTGGTATGTAAACCTTCATTGTAGATGACTTAAACATGTAAATGGATCTCTATTTTAGGTTGTCATTGTTGGAGATAGTCTAAGAGACAACATATGCATGTGAAGTCCTTTCACAGAGTTTGTGGTAGGGACCATATGGAAAGATGTTGGGTTGGAGAAATAATTGTCTTGGTGGTAGCTCTCCAAGGTGGAACTATGACCTTTTAAGGTAGGAAGTGGTTTACGCTTCGGCGACGACACTAGACAGTGGGCTGTAGTCGCAGCTGAGACATGGCTTGCGTGCAAGGGCGAAAGCAAGAACAAGCTAGAGGGGGTGTCTTTTTTATAGGTGTGAAAAGTTTAAACTACAAACATAGTGAAATTTTATTCCTAATAGTGGGTTTTCAAATTTTTGTAGGTGGGCACCCACAAAGTTGAACCTAGCTTCGCCCAATGCAAGCCAACGGCTAGGGCTTCCTCTGCGATCGGGAGACAAAAACCCATCAACTGTATTTATCATCGTCTCCTGCTAATTCGTCAACCAAGTGTGGTGGAATATCCTCCGGCAACCACATGATCTTACTCAACACAACACAATCTTCGAGTTCCTGACTTGGGCCGAACACCTCCGTATTCCCATCACGGCTACACTGGGCCGTGACAAAAGCATTCTCCATACTTAATATAATGAATGACGTGCAAAATTTGGAATGGCACCTGTGCATGCAAGCCAATGTCTTGGTCACTTAGAGAAAGGCATACAGACAGACAAACGTGGCCCCCGCGCCAACAAATTTAGCTTGCCTGTGTGTGCATGCACGACACGCTATAACTGCTGCGCTGCCGCGCGATCACCGTCGTTTAAAGCTCGCCAGCCCGGCACCGACCAACCATACGGTCATGCTCCATTGAATCCCGTTGCTTTGTACAAGTCGTTGTTCGCGCTCGCGGATGACGCACACAGCGCAAATCAAGCATATGCCCAGCCCAGACACATCTAGCTAGCCAGTCAGGTCGGACACAGTTTTACCTGATCTGGCAGCGGCATCGCACGTACTTCCCCTCCGGGATGGTATTAAAAGTCGTTTAGGACAGCGACACGGTCTCCAAAACACAACTTTGACCTCTTATTATTATAATAAAAATATTTATGGAGATGTGATATATGTATACTTTTATCAAAGTATTTTTTAAGACAAATCTACTCATATAATTTTTACATTTACAAACTCAACAACTTAAAAGTTATTGATGATTTATATTCCCGATATTTGATCCAAACCTTGTCCAAAAACAACTTCTAATACCAAATTCTGAGGGAGTATGGATTCTTCTCCTCTTTCGTTCCCTTGGCTTTTCAGACTTGCTTTTGCCCTTGCACGTACTAAAACTTAAGTTTATTGTGCTTACTTCTACTTTGATAAAAATGGTTGTTCCTTCTTCCTTTCCACGGCTGTTGTAAAAACTTAGTTCAGGAGCATACCAAGTTTTACCCCAAAAGACGTAAGCACAATAAATTTAGTAACTACTCCCTCGGTCCCAAAAAAGAGTATCGTTTTAAATTTTTTAGACATCATGTTTGACTGTTCGTCTTATTAAAAAAATTATACAATTTATAAAATAAATAAATCATTACTAAAGTAACTCTAGTGATAAAATAAGTCATAACAAAATAAATAATACTTATTAAAAAAATTAAATAAGATGGATGGTCAAACAAGATGTTAGAAAAACCTAAAACGACACTTTTTTTGAGACGGATGGAGCACTTTGCACATAGTTTCCTCTATCAAAGTATAATACGATCAATAGTATTTATCAAAGATACAGTGATTACATTTCTACTATCAATATAGGGCATGTCATAATATATTAGTCAAAAATTTAAATTTATATGAACTAACAACTTATACAAAACTATTTTCATGATATTAACATAGCTATAAATGTTTTTGAGTATCACTACTATATATGAGTCGTTAAGAGATATTTCTTACTTTTTTTTAGCATGTTAAGAGATATTTCACTTAAAAAATAGGTACAACATATATGTTTATTTGACATTAGTTAGTTTTTATGAAATAATAGTGATAAAACGGTAAGAAACATATATTAGCATAGTTTGTAGTTTTTTCATAATAGTATGTGTTGATAACGTATAGGTTTGATGAGGAAATATTTTATTTTAATTTTAAAATATGTAGTAGTGCATAATTTAGATATAGATTAAAGTGCCTACTTAGATTATCTATCACTATGGTACAATATCAGCAGTTCATATTCATATTTTGGGGTTACTTTATTCATATGGCATACATTGATAACCTATTTGCAAATTTAGAGGCTACCTATATGTGCAAACCGATGGTTTCTCTATCTCATTTTGAGAATTTATTTTTTATACCATGTGTCCCTTTTGTGATTTTTAACAGTATGACTGCTGTGGTCATCATTTGTTTGCTGTCAAAATTCAAAGCACTCTCGGCCAGCCCCAGGTTAACTTAACAGCCAAGCCAAAAATGATGATAGAACCTGGAGCATTAATTTGAGTCATCGATCATTTAGATTAGATTCTCTTTTCTTCATATTAATTACTCTTCCATGGTCCATATATATACTTTAATTGCGTGCTAATCATACCTGCGTGTGATAATGCACCACGCTCATCAGCAACTCCTTTGGTGCAAAAACACGATCGAGCAATTTAAATTCTCAACACCCAGCAGGCATTGAGCTGTCTTCTCCTAACCCTGCAACAATATATTCCAAATGATCTGTATATATTCTATTATATTACATTTTTTTTGAGCAACTTCTATCATATTAGCTAGCAGGCACACAAGAACAAGAAGGGTAGCAGTACCAGCTGCAGAAGAATGTCAAATTTGTCATACTCGTACGCTGTGCTGTGCAAGGGACGGCGATAGTCGGCGGCACCAGAAAAAAGTCTTCGTCGACTCCTCTTGTTTCGGCGCATATTAGGCGGCGTCCGCCTTGGCAGACAGTGATTGGCACGTTTCTGTCTGTCTCTTCATTCAGTAATCAGTAGGTACGCTACGCATTTGGCACGGCTTACTCTGAATAATATAATTGCATGTTTAGCTCTTAAAGAAACTGCATGTTTTGATGCCGAATGCAACGTACGTTGTGATGAATTGAAAGTTGAAATACGGGGTCAGCTGCATGCGCATGGTGTTCCCTTTATTTTAACCATGGCGATCTTCTTGACCGACCTCTGAATTATGTGTCAAAGTTTCTCTAGGCAATGACAATTCAGAGTTTCAGTGAGACTGAGCAGCATAACGCCATGGGGTCAACGACAGGGCCAAACGGTGTAGGCAAGTCAATGATAGTCTGACAGAGCAGTGACTAGGCAAACCACGATAAATCACAATCGCATACTACAGTGTAGTACTAGATAAGATCATTGGACTCACACACCTACAGTAGGAGTACGCCTGCATTGGAATTGTTTCTGTTTCCATCCAGGCTAGATAAAGCTGCTTTGTATGTGAACGCTGTGGATCACTGGGAGGCATATCACTGTTTGGACAGCAAAGCTTGAGTTGTAAAGAGGGGGCCTCTTTTGATGAAGGAAACGAAACGATGAGGCAGGCAGGCAGGCGTCAGTATTACATTACAGCTCTCGATGGGAGATGCTATTATAATACCAGTGTCTCATCGGCTCATCATGGTTCCGGCCGCAGATCCAGCGCTCTAAATTTTCCAGCAAAATTCCAGTGATTTTACTCCCCGGAATGACTGGCACTGCTCTGTTTTAGGAAGAGAGACTGGCATTCCGAAATCTAGCTGTTTGACTGACAACCAATTACTTCAGCAACCACCACAAATTCATCTTGGGTTACCATTCATTCCAGCAACCACAAAATCGGCGCATCCGCTGAAAGAAAATTGTCCGGGAATCTGGCAAAAAGGAGTGAAATGCATGAGGATGGAGTGAAGAGCGTCAGCAGAATTTAATTGCACTTGCATTTGCATGCTGGCTGGGGCCTGCCAGTGCCAGGAGCTACCTACTACTAACAAACCAATCAATCAATCAATAGTTTCGATGGAGGGGCATCAAACGGTTCTTCCTCGATCGATCCATGGATGGATCGGCGGCGCCTGCCATTAATTCCAATTCTAATTCTAGCTCAGCAGCTGCTACTGCTAGGTTAATCACCGGAGGCGCGTCTAAACGTTTAGGTAGACCTTCCACAAGGAGACGAGCCGTATTATGCGTCGCCTTAATCATCGTCGAACATGGCTCGTGTCCCCTCAACAACACCTCCTCCCTCTCTCCATCCATGGATTTATATATATATATACAAAGCGCCCGGCCGAGCAGAGAGTACACCCCACACTACACACACACAGACACAGCTCGGCATCGCCTCCCGGAGGCCGGAGCGGAATCCCATGGCGAGCTGCAGTCCCAGAGCGCGCTTCTCCGGCGCCGCCGCGCTCGGCATTGCGCTGCTCGTCCTGCTCGCCGGCTGCGCGGGCAATGCCGGCGCGTACTACACCGGCGGGGGCGGGGACATGCGGTACCAGTTCCTGGCGCAGCAGAACGCGGCGCGAGCGTCGATGGGCCTGCCGCCGCTGGTGTGGGACGAGCGCGTGGCGTCGTACGCGCGGTCGTACGCGCAGTCCCGTCGCGGCGACTGCGCGCTGGTGCACTCGTCGGGTCCCTACGGCGAGAACCTCTTCTGGGGCAGCGGCACCGGGTGGGCGCCGGCGCAGGCCGTCACGGCGTGGCTCTCCGAGCGCCCACGCTACGACTACTGGAGCAACAGCTGCTACGGCGGCATGTGCGGGCACTACACCCAGATCATGTGGCGGAACACCCGCCGCGTCGGATGCGCCGAGGTCACGTGCTACAATGGCAGGGGCACCTTCATCACCTGCAACTACGACCCGCCGGGCAACTACGTCGGCGTAAGACCGTATTGATCTCGTTGCCGGCCGCCGGCGGTTGAGGTTCACTCTCTGTCGCCGCACCTGCACAGCTACAGCTAGCTGTGCCATTGTTGCTAGAGCTGTAATATCGAGATGACATGATACAAGTGTACAAAATGAAGGCATTATTGTTGCCTTGCCACCGTTATTACTATTTATTACTAGTACTACATTATTGCTGAGTGTACGAAATTCGTAAAGGTAGACGACGCGTCGTGTGGCTGTTTTTAGGCAATGGATGCGTTCGTTCCCCATTCCTGGCTCATCATCAGGCTGGCTGGTTGGCGGTTGGTTGGGTTAGTTGGCGCAGCAACTGCGGCTGCGGTTGCCAGCGGCGGCGAAACGACCAAACCAACGGTGAGCTGTGAAATGAGCATGTGGGTGGAGGGGAAGAGGACGATGGCAGCCTGCCGCCGCCGGTCCTCCTGCTCGGTGCTGTCATAGGCAGCAGCAGGGCAGTTGGAATTGGAATCCGATGCGATGCGTTGCGGCGCCACACGCCAGCCAAGTCCGCTTGTAGGACACATGTTTAATGAGGGAGGCCGCCTCTGCTTGGCTCGGCTCTAACTCGGCGGCGCCGCGGGCCCGTGGCTGGCTGCAAAGCCTCAAGCATTCACGGTCACGATCGATCCATGGCCTTGCCCGCTACCGATTGGCAGCGCCGGAAGGACGGACAGGCGAAGCGAGATGGCCCCGGTCCATGGCGCGGCAGTAAACAGCAGCCCCGGCCGGTCCGGTCCCCGGCGAGCAATTGGACAGAGACCTGCCTGTAGGGGACCGTCCATTGCCTGTGTGTGGACCGTCCAGGAATCTTAGCATCATTATAGTATCACGGCGGCGGGCGGGCGTCACGAGCCGCGGCGGACCGGCGGTGGTGTTCGGTGCTCACTCTCACTGGTAGCATGCCCACATGCTCACTCTGGGCACGAAAAACCGAAAAAATCAAACCGAACCGAGAAATACCGAGAACCGAACCGAAAACACCGAAACCGAAAAATTCGGTTCCTGTTCGGTTCTTGTTTCTTGGAACCGAATTTACCGAGGTAAATTCGGTTTTATACCTCGGTTTACCGAATTACCGATCTAATACCGAACTAAACAGCAGGCATGGAAAACGAAGGACCCCTACGATACGAAAGAGAAAGAAAGCCCATCAGCAGCCCACGAAAGAAATCCTCCTTCACGGCTTCACCTCCGGAACCTCACTCCTGTCCGCAACCTCGACTCCACCTCTTCGCCCTCACCCGCAAGTCCGCAACGGCGCGTCGCGCAGCCGCCGGCGACCGCGAGTCCACGACCCCGCACCGGCGCGCCACGGCTTCGCCCCGCCCGACCGGCCGCCCGTCCGTCGCCTCGCCCCGCGCCGCTCCCTGCCTCGACTGCTGCTGTTCTCGCCTCTCGCGCATCGCGCTCACCCGGCCTGACGGCCCAACGCAGCGCTGCTGCGCCGTTCCCCACACGGTCACGCCGCCGGCCGCCACAGCTTGCTTCCAGGTTAGAAGTTCCAGCGCCTCCAGGAGTCTGATTTGACAGAGCAATTGTGAATTTGACATAGCAATTTCTTCATGCTCGGTAATTTCGGTATTTACCAAAACCGAACCGAAAATACCGATACCGAATTTCGTCGGTACCGAGTATTTTCAGGAACCGATCGGTACCAAGGTTGTCTGGAACCGAATTTGTCTAAGTACCGAACGCCCAGAGTGACCACATGCTGGGTCGCTGCCGGAATTTATTTCTTGCGATCTTGAGAGAGAAGAAGCAGAGCAGTAGAGCACCGCACAGTAGCAGCCATTTAACACACGCTGCCGCTGCCCTTGCCCCGCTGCGAATCGGACGGGTCAAGTCAAGCCCCAACCCCAAGGAATCCGAGAGCTCCTGCCTCTAGGCAAGTTTGCATTGCAGGATCGCATGCAGTTGACGTGCACTGGGATACGGGCTCGCCGTGCGTCAAATGTCAGCACAGCACAGAAACAGGACAAGGACGCGGGCAATTGCGAAAAGAGGAACGTGCATGTGCTCCTTCAACGCAAATATGGTTTACACCCCGCTACCCCAGGCCAACTGCCCAAGCCCAGCCACTGTTGCAACATGTGTGTACAGTGTACTGTACGTTTGAAAAAGAGGAGAGTAACGCAAAGTGTACATCTCAGGAAAGGAAACCGTAATGAGTTGCCAGCAATGGGGTCTCGAGTCTTGGCTTCGAGCCCAGAGCGCTTCCTTACCGACAAGGAAGAACCAAAACCGTTGACAGCGCTGCGTGTGTCCTCTTCACTGTTTTTCTATTCCTACGTAGTAGTAATGTAGTACGAGATACTTAAGCGCCAGAGCACCACATCGGTGATATTTACATGGTTAATGCAAATAAATGGAACATGGAGTGATCAGAAGATTCAGAAAACATTCCCATTAGTTATGTTGCTTATCCAAATAAATGGAAGAGATTTTTTCGTATTACATGGTACATCATAGGTTCGTCTCCCTTAGAAAATTATAACGGTCTCTATATTGCCCCATCATACGTTCTCCCAAATAGGATTTTCTTGCAACCGATATAGTGCATTTAATAATTGACTAGAAAAACATGCATGTAATGCGCTGCCGACCGGGACATCTTGCTGAATGATTACATAGACGATTTGTGACTTGTGCAAGTGTTCTAATTTCTCTCGGACTCAATCAGCGAAAGGTCTTCGTATTTTGTCTAGACATGTGCTACACTGACTACACTAACTCTTATGTGCTTGAGAGACTTGAAGATATTATTAATCAATGATTATGTTATGCACTCTAATTTATTCTGGTATGTGTATCATAGATTTTGAGATTTCTTAAGAACCTAACATAACCCAAGATGATACATGTCTGGACGAAGGTGGTGTAACACTGGCCACAGGCATCGATGCCTCATCTCTCGCTCTAGCTCGCCTCCTCCCTTCTCGGATCTGCCGCTCGTTGTCTCCCCTGCACCATGCGCGCTCCCTCGCCGATGGCGGCCTCGAGCTCGGGACCTCCATCTCCTTCCTTCTCGACGCGGAAGCTGCAGGGGAGGTGGGGAGCTTGCACGTGCATGGTGGTCTATTCATGGGGAGGGATGCTCACCGCGCATGGCAACCTCGTGCAAACCATGAGGAGCTTGCCCGCATGGCGGTCTAGAGCATGTTTAGTTTTCATTCCCCAACCCAAAAAGTGCTACGCCCCCCATCACATCAAATCTCTTAACGCATGCATGGAGTATTAAATGTAGGTAAATAAAAAAACTAATTACATAGTTTAGCCGAAAAGTACGAGACGAATCTTTTGAGCCTAATTAGTCCATGGTGGGACAATAATTACCAAATACAAACGAAAAGTGCTACAAAGCACCCAAACCCAAAATATTTCACCAACTAAACACCCCCCTATTCTAGGCGGAGGGGTTCTCACCAGCGCCGCAAGATGGCTGCCTATTCTCGGTGAGACCCCCCAAGACCGCATCCGTAGGATTAGAAAAGAGGGGGGATGTGTCGACCCGGGATACGAGACTTTCAAGGGTGAATCGGGACTCCAACTCCTATTGCCAATGGTAGGCGGGAAAAAGAGGTGGAGAAAAGAGGTGGAAAAAAAGTGGAGAAAATTTTTTCTTTTATTAGTAGGTATAGATAAAAGAATCAACTTGTCGCCCGCTTCAAGTTCGCATCTAGTAGATTTGGGCGCCCACTTCCCCATCTAGAGCATGCGGAAAGTGTTGGTCGGCTTGCCGCCTCCACAAATGTTAAGGAAGGGGAGACCTTCCGCGGTCCGATTTGACGCCCCTAGCTAGCTCTAATGTTGGCAACAAGGATAGATGGTTGAGGGAGCATATGCGCAGAGAGAGAGAGAGAGAGAGAAGGCGGCAACGGGCGTGGCGTGTGTTGACGATAATTTCACCATGCATCTACACCCCCTCAAAATCGTCAACAAAACACCTTATCCGGGAGCTAACAAGCAAAGGCATAGTGACTTAGGTGCAAATAGCTTGGTTCCACATATACATGTCATTATTTGCTTGTAGGTACACAAAACATACACTCGGTTGTTGGAGGCCCTATACAACCATCTCTCCACCCCCACAAGTATGGAAAATGGACGGACTAACTCCACCATCAAATAAGAAATGCTTCTAGAAGCTACCTACGTAAGATGGGCTGATTTGGCTCCATATGGACATCACACCCACCTCCTTATAGACCCTCCAAACCCCTCGCCAAGTCGGGCAAAATCCATGTGAAGTATCCTAGAGCCATTCCCACGCTTGGATCGCACTTGTGCTTTCTCTCGACGGATGGAGATGTGAGCACATGGATTCAAGGGCCCACAACGAAGCATCCAACGTGACATAAGTATGCAACCCTAACTATGACATGTCGGCCAACCGCCTAGAAGGTGCAAAAAGGGGACCTACGTGTCATAGGGGGTCGACCATCCACCTAATGTAGACAAAGGTGCCCGAAAGTTGACACATTGCCTCTACAAATTATATCGCCACCTATAAATACCCCCTAGGCCTTCACTCTCATTCAAGACACATTGGGGTAAACCACTCTTTAGTAGCTTTAGTGAAGCTCTATGCTACTGCTATGCTAATAGGGAGAGTGAGAAAAGTCTTCAGGAGAAAGCCTCAGGCCTGTCGAGAGTCTTCAAGAAGAGCAATATAGGGTATGCCAGCACAAGTTCCATACACTCGACTCTCTTAGCAGTAATAAAGGCAAAGAAAACCCAAATCACATTGTTCATAACCGAGGCCCACAAAGAAGGTGTCCGCATCAGGCGAAGGGTCCTATCCACATTCTTTGTCTTAACCTAAACCGCCGGCGGCACCAATGCCAACAAAATTATAAGTGCGGCTGCTGCAGTTAAGATAGAATTTTCAAAGACCTAGATCATAACGTAGGTGTTAGACATCTGAATATAATAAAACAAGACAGTACATTAATGTAAGTTAACCATGATAAGAATATGAAGAGCCACTTTGAAACATAGCATGGTAAAAATTTAAGTATGGGAGAAATATAGAAATTGAGTTGTCATGTTCTCCTAATCCTCTAAAAAAAGATAGGAAAACATATGAGGAAGCCTTTGGTAGGTGTTCGGGTGAAACAGAGGAACTCGATGCTTTCTTTTTCTAAATCTAGGGAACTTATGTGTGGTGTACTGATATAGTTGGATTAGAGATGGATTAAGTGGCTGGAGAAGAGGTGGATCTACTGACCATCAAGCGCCACTATCTAGTAGCAGTGCTAAATGTCTCGGTCGTGCACAGGAATTATAACAAGAGCTCGGGCCCGAATGATACGAATCCTTTGGAACTGGCATGGAAATAAGTAGATTCCTATGGAACACTATTCACGATTCCTGCGAACTAGACAATAGCATAGGAACAAATCCAGTATTACTAGAAAAATCCTCAGGAACCTGTAAACCAAAGGAGCGCCCGCGAGTGCCCAAATCGACCTAGGGTTAGCGAGATGGAGAGAAGAATACCGTGGGCGCGGTACAATCGGTGAACGCCGGCGGTAGCGGAGAGGACCGGGCAGCGGCGACGACATCCCCATCTCCATTGCCGCGCCCGGAGTCGCATAGGCGAGAGAGAGGCGAGAGAGAGGAGGCGATGGGGTGCGGCGGTGCGAGAAGCGCGAACGGAGATGTGGGGGGCCGGGGCATGCCGCGTGCCAAGGGTGAAAGGGGTTTTGGTTGGCCTGCGGCCGGCCAGTGCCAAGGTTTCGAATTTTTTTGAAATGCCCCTCACGTTTCAATTTGCTTTGTTGTGTATGCCTACAAATTAATAATTTTTTTTTTCTTTTGCTTAATACCCGATGGATTTAGTCAACCTATTCTCTTTTGTATCAGTAACATAAACTAACTTGCTCCTGCAAATATCCAGATTGCAGATACACCCTAGAGACCTGGACTGACTAGTAACTGAATTAACATCTTTTTCATACACACTCAAATTTTCGTTCAAAACTACACACACAAATCCAACGGGACGCTTTTGAGGCGTGACTTGAGCCAGCCATGTTCAGGCGGGCGTGGAGCAAAGCCATTGTCGTCTGAAGCAGGGATACCGAGGCGGTCACCGGTGGCTGTCCGATAGGCCGCGAGCGAGGCTACAATCTTCCATACATCGGGTCCTCTGAGACGTACCGTGCGGTGGTCTTGCCCCGATCGCTGGTGCCGGTTAACGAGTTCATCATTCATGCGCGAGAAATAGGAGATACAGCTCAAATTGGAGAAGAATCCGACGGATTTTGTAATATAACAACTTACAACTGTACACACACATACGTACCTTATATTTACCAAATGAGTACCTCTGAAATACTAAACCAATAGATTCTAAGACTTAAATACTAAACTATTTCTTTTTAAAAAAAAAAAAAAAAAAAGAACCCTTCTCTACTCGACACGAGGAGTTTCTTGATTGGGCAAAAAAATTGAAAAACAAGCGAGGAGGGCCAGATTTACGTTTGGTTCGCAACAATCCACTCGTCTCTTCGTGACTGCCTTTTTTAAGAAGGAATATGCATTGATCTTAGCACATTACACCGGTCCCTTTACAAATAGAACTCCAAAAACAAAGAAAATTACAAAAAAGTCTAAAACTCCCGTTCATCTTTCTTGACTGCCTGGGCAGGTTGGCTTATGCGCCTTTGATACGTGCCACGTACCTACGCCGCGTCGCCGCAAGAAACCACCTGGAGCGTGGTCTCAGGCCAATGACCGCCTCTCGGTGCATGGTCTGGAGCAAGGGCGGTGGTCTGCTGGTCTGCCGGGCCTTTGTAGGCTCGTGACTGCACGGAAGCATCTGGAACCAGCCTCCAGCCTCCATCCACGGTCACGAGTCGCCATCAGCTTGCAACTCTCCTAGGAGTAGCTAGTAATCAGATGCTTAAAGAACCAGCACCATGTTGTAAAAAAGAAACACAGCACCAGCACTCAACCTTCTCGTCTTTTTGTGAACCCAAGAAGACAAACTACCACTCGCCGACTCACGGGTGGCATGCATGGACAAGTCACAAGCCAACGACTGATCCCGGCGTCGCCATTAGCCACGCGCGCTGTCTTAAAATCCCACGGCCACCACACAGCTAGCGAGTAGCAAGCGACCAAGAACCAGCTGTGAACCACCATGAAGAAGCCACTGGCGGCGTCCCTGCTCCTCTGCTGCTCCCTCCTCTTCCTGGCTCCGGCGGCCGCCCCACTTCGCCTGCTGCACGGTCACGGCCACCCGCCTCCTTACGCGCGCAACGCGACGGCGTACGCCGCCTCGGCGGCGCTGTGCCCGGGCTGCGAAGCTTGGGCGGACGCACTGGAGTTCCTCTACTACCACAACCTGGTGCGGCTGGCGTCGCTGGAGCCGCCGCTGGCATGGTCCCCGCGCCTGGCGTCGTACGCGCGCTGGTGGGCGGCGCAGCGCCGCGGGGACTGCGCGTTGCGCCACTCCTTCCCTGACGGCCAGTTCGCGCTCGGCGAGAACGTGTTCTGGGGCGGGCCTGGCGGCGCGTGGCGGCCACGGGACGCCGTCGCCGACTGGGCCGCCGAGGGCGCCGACTACTCGTACGCCGATAACGCGTGCGCGCCCGGACGGGAGTGTGGGCACTACACGCAGATCGTGTGGCAACGCACCTCCGCCGTGGGTTGCGCCCGGGTGGTGTGCGACGATGGTGGGGTGTTCATCACCTGTAACTACTACCCGCCAGGCAACGTCGTCGGCGAGAGGCCGTACTAAACTACTACTAGCTCAGTAGACTACTACATGACACTGATCGAGCTCAGCTCAGCTCAGAGTTGGTCACATGCAGGCTCGTGTCCGTCATGTGTGGGCCTCTTTGGCTGAAGGAGCCGAGCTCCGGCTTCACAAATGTAGACGCACTGTAGACGTCAGGAGGAGGAGGAGGAGAAGTCTCGAAATCATGGCTCCGGGGGCTCCTATGAATAGTAGCTAGTGTCAATGAGAGAAGGGAGAGTAGAGAGAGAGAAACAGCTCCTATGAATAGTACTACAGTGTTTGTTAGGTGTTACAGTGCCGGAGCCGGTGCTCCTCCTGCCAAAGAGGCTCTAATATTCAGCGGTTGTTTCGGTGAATCACTGTTGGCCTCCTTATGTAAATCTATTCTTGTTTTCATGTTACGGCGATCGTCTGGGTTTGATCTGAGCCACGGTCAGGATAAAATGCGGTTTTACGGTCACAGTATCACTAATCAGTTGTCAATAGGGAGGGCCGCAGGTGTAGAACCGTACAAGAGGATGGGTGCCTACTGGGTGTTTCATGCAAATTTATGGGCTGCAATTGGGCCTAGTTTGGAGGTCCATCCTAATAATACCCTATGCCGCCAAAGCTGACAGATACAAGTGGCCTTCTGGGGCAGCCAGTCTTTCGATTAGGAACGAATTTCTGATTTCTCAAAAAAAGGAACGAATTTCTGAATAAATAAACTTGGCGAAATAGTCATTTTGGCCCCCAAACTATCACCCAAGGCTCAAATTGGCCCCTGAACTTTCAAAACAACCAATTTGGCCCTCAATCTTTTGGTTTCGGACTCAATCCTGTCCTTACTCATGGATTGCTGGACACGTGGACAGGTGAAGATGCGAAATGACTCTGCTGCCCCTCCTAATTCCTTTACCAAGCCACCAGATCATGGTGTTTTGCTCCGTTATTTCTTTCTGCTCGTCCTCGTCGTATCACTCAGCAACCAAGGCATCAAAAGTGGGTACTAAAATTAGATGCGGCCGCTGCAAAAATTATGGTCACAACTCGAGGACTTGCGAACAACAAATGGTGTTTACTTATTTTAATATTTTTCTTATTGCAGTATATTCATTCCTTACTGTTTTTGATGACACTAACATCTACTGCATAACAGCTAGAACATATGTTGGGTCACATAATCCACCGGCTGCTGTCTTTTGGAGAGAGTGCTCACACATCAGGGAAGTCAAAGTGCTCAAGCATATGCAAAGGCATCTGCTGGAGGTAGTGCATCTGTTGTTATCAAAACCAATGCTGGGACTGCTTCCTCATTTGCGAAGGCAACAATCAATGTAAAAGGTGGATGTGCATCTGCAAAAATCAAATCCACTTGATCGTGAATCAGCATCAAGCCAAAGCAACTCTTCTCAGACCAAAACATCCAAGCTGGTGCAGTCACAGAATAAGAAGATGTAGTTTCAACGTCTAGTTTGAAGGTATGAATGCTTTTGTATCATTTATTATGTCAGAACCATGAGACATGTTACATTTGCTTGAGGACATCTGACATGACAAATGTGAACAATTTGCCAAAAAAATGTTTCTTCATTCATTCCATTTGCCGCAAACCACAAGTTACATAATGGACCCTAACCTAGCTGTCCAGCCGCCATGGAGAACAGAGAGATACGACGAGGACGAGCAGAAAGAAAGAACGGAGCAAAACGCCTTGAACTGGTGGCTTGGTAAAGGAATTAAGAGGGGCAGTAGAGTCATTTTGCATCTTCACCTGTCCACGTGTCCAGCAATCCATGAGTAAGGACGGATTGAGTCCGAAACCGAAAGATTAAGGGTCAAATTGGCCGTTTTGAAAGTTTATGGGCCAATTTGAGCCTTGGGTGATAGTTCAGGGGCCAAAATAGCTATTTTGCCAATAAACTTCAGAAACTTGGTACTAGTCCACGCAGAACTCCAGTGTACCTTTCAAGTTTTGAAAAAAAAAATAGTAGACATTATGAGACCTACAGCTACCTACTCGATCGATCAATATATGTACGGAAAACACGGATCGAAGGATCCACGGAGCGCCGCCACCGCCACGCGGCTCCCTCGCCTCCGGCCGTCGCCGGAGCCCAACGCCGCACAACCCAGCGGACGATCGTGATGGCGGCGGCCGGGCCTTCCTCACTGAGTGCTTCGCGACGTCGCCGATCCTAATCGGCCGGCGCTGAATGCGCTCTTTGGCCGGCCCCTTCTCTACCTCTCACCGGATCCGGCGGCCTAGAGGTCGGATGCATGGCCTCCGGCTGCCGGCCGCGCAGCCTTGGCGCGGGGACGCCGCCCGGTGCGGCGCCCGACTAACTCGCCGTCCCTCCCATCGCGATCCCGCGTCTTGAGCATCGATTTGGCTAGCGAGCAATTCCACATCGCTGCCTCACTTGGCCTCCACCTCGAACTCAAGACGTCCGCCGCCAACGCCCACCCCGCCCTCTCCAAATCCGCCTTTCCAATGGCTGGAGCGTCGGTGCCCGTCCTCCATTCTACGAGAGGATGGCACCCATGGAGATGGTTGTGTGGGCCCCCGTTGTACGTGCGGAGCCGACTCTCGATCCACGCCGGCGCGCTACTCCTCCAGATCTACGGAGGAGGCAGCGCCCTAGACGGCGGATTGAAGACAGTTCGGGGTCTTTCTCCCACACAAAAGATCGATGGTAGCTATCCTGAACGCCGCCGATACATCAAGGTGGAGGGGCAACGGTAAGTGCACACGATTTCAAGCGTGAGCCGATTTACCAGCTGCAGTGGGGGTTGTCTACATCCAACGAGTTTCTTTCAAGATCATTTTGGTGCACGTTGTTCAAGGCGTGGTGGCTGATTCGAAGACCGCCATGAAGCGACATCGATATCTTTAGCACTGTCTGAGTAGTAAGCTCAATTCTTTTTTGGATGTAGTAGATCTTTAGTACATATATCTTCATGTACTAAAGTTTTTTATTCTTCGTTTTTGTAACAAGTTTGGCTGTGTGTGGTTACGCAGAGGCCTTAGGCTGTGTGCGTTACCGCAGAGGCCGGAATGTTAATTCCATTATCTAAAAAAAAAATTTGTGATCCTACTTCTGTAATTTTGTTCTTTGAAATCCTTTTCTTTTTTATTTTTTTGAAATCCTGTGTAACTTATTTGTTTTTTGAAATCCTTACAGACTTCTTGGATACCAGATTCTTTTGCGTGTGGCATAGTTTGGTCAGCTTATTATTAGAACATGCATGATCTGAACACTAGTATATTCAGCAGCAATAATAATAATAACGAATTCAAAAGTACTTGTCATAGGAGGAGACATATATTAATTTGATTGTGCCATGAACAAAACAAACGAGGACAAACCTATATGCTCGTCACTCTCATGGCATATATATCATGCATATCTAATAATAAATAACTGAACTCCCAACAAATAATTAGCTACTATGGGTACGTATAGTATGAGAAGAGAAATGCAAGACAAGGCCAAAAACAAGATTAGCTAGAAACGGTACGGTGGTATACTGGAGCCATGGATTGGACGCACTACCGCTGGGTATGCGTGCATCGTACGTGTAGCTGCTATCTCCCGGCGGTTCCGGCGCCGACGGCGGCCGGTTGTGCTCAGAACGGCCTCTGTCCCGGGACATTGCCCTGCGGATCGTAGTGGCACGCCATGAGCGTGTCCCCGGAGTCGCACTGGACGATGGCGCAGCCGAACTCCTTGCTGTCCCGCCACACCATCTGCATGTAGCGGCCGCACGCCTTGCCGGTGGAGCAGGAGTTGGAGCCGTAGTCGTAGTGCTCCTCCTCCTCGGCCCACGCCGCGACGGCGTCGCTGGGCAGCCATGTCGAGCCCGCACCGCCGAGGAAAACGTTGATGCCGGCGGCGGGCGCGGCGGCCGCGCAGTTGCCCTTTGAACTGCTGCGCCCACTGCAGGGCCCTGGCGGAGATCTCCTCCGTGTACTTGAGCGGCTTCACGTTGTTCCGCGCGCGGAGGTGCGCGTGCGGCACGTCGAAATCCTGCCCCGGGCAAGTCTGCAGCAGCCGGCGAGGCACGGCCGCCGCCGGCACTAGTAGAACGACGGCGAACACCGCCAGGAGGAGGCAGTACGAGAGCCGGCGGCTTCTTGAGGTGCACTCCATGGTGAAGACGACCAGTGTTCGTACTACACTAGTGTCTAGCTGTATAAGAAATGGTGGCGATGTCCAGTGCCTAATGGCACGTCGTTATATACTCGAGCATTGCCGACAATTAAGAAAATCATCTGCAGTAATTAAGTTGTTGATTACGATGAGTGAGGTACTATAGAATCCAGTGGCAGATAGATCTAGGACGCCTAGTAGATGGTGATGGACCGACGGAGCAGCAGAATCTGATGCCATGTGATCGGGGGCACTTGCATTGAGGGCGTGCTGCAGCTCGAGATCGATCGATCGAGGCAGGCCGTCGTGCGTGTCCTCGTTTGACTTGCGATTTCATAATTCAGCTGGGCAGTGTACGAACTGTCGAACACTCTTTTAACATGGCTCGTTTTTGACACCATTGGTCGGTTTGACGCCATGGGCAAATCTTTGGAGTCAGGTCAGAGGATGCCTGCTGTCTATACAGTACATGGGAATGGGATGGATTCGGGTCACTTTGCAGCTGATGAAGTAAACGCTTGGAAAATGGCGTTTCCGGCGGTGCGATCTGTCTGTTCAGTGTCAGTAATTTAATGGTTTTTGTGCAGGGATTTTGCGCGAAGAGAAGCATATTGACATCGTCGGAACACATGGTTTCATGTGCCTGTGCGTGCATGACTCGAGACCGCATCGTAGGACGACTCGTGTGCGTGGAAGTTTCCTTTGCTGCAGTCTCTCGCGTACGCCCTCGTTCTGGACTGCAAGTCGTTTTAGCTTCGCATGCTAAGTTAAGCTTCTTCAACTTTAACTGAATTTATAAGAAACATACAAATACCTCCAATATCAAATTAATTGAGCTCATTAGATACATGAATAAAATGGACTGCACAAGCAAAAAAAAGAGGTGCACTGGGTATCAAGGACATTTGAAAAATGAAGATCAGTGTTTTATGTAAATGGTTCTGGAAACTTGAAAATGAATATGGTCTTTGGCAAGACATTGTTAAATTCAAATATTTGAAAAAAAAAAGACTCTATCAGCACTGTCAAACATAAGGCTTCTGATTCACATATGTGGCATGATTTGCTAAAGGTTAGAGACATTTATATGCATGGCAGAAAAATCATAGTTGGGAATGGAGAGGATACTATATTTTGGAAAGATAAGTGGTTATGTGAACAACCTTTAGCTCAGTTACATCCTCACTTGTTTAAAATGACACTACATCCTAATATGACTGTTGCTACTTCCTTATATGACGTCTCTAACATTACCTTCTCTAAATATTTGGTTAATCCCTTGGATGATCAGTGGAAACTCCATCTTAGCTGATCTAGACAAGTGGTCATATCATACATAAAAGATAAAGTTGTGTGGCGTTTTGGTAATAAAAAAGTGTTCTCTGTGTATGAGTATTTGACTAAAGATGACAGGGGTTTTTGTCATAAAAAGATATGGAAGGGGAAGTTTCCTGAAAAAAATAAAATCTTCCTATGGTTAATGCTGAATAATGCAGTTCTAACCAAAGACAATATGTGCAGGAGAAAATGGACAGGTGACCCTAGCTGCTATTTTTGTGATAATAAAGAAGACTTGCAACACCTCTTCTTGCTGAACAAGAAGGGGAAGAAGAATCCAGGACAGCTCCGGGATGGACCTGCTGACGAAGACTGAAAGCTATCTGTGATCAAAGTTGTGGCGATCTGTGTGATGAACACCCCATAACTACTCTTTTTTGCCTGCGTTTCAGTCTCTCTCTCTGTGAATTTGTGGAAGTCCGGTTATGTTACATAGCGGGTTTCTGGTTGTTTCTGTTGGGCCGGGTTCTTCTCTGGCAATACTCCTAGTTTGGTTGTAATGTGCTTATGCGCCGCTGCTGTTAGATCTTTTCTTTCACTGCCAGGTCTTAGCTTTACTTTCCCTTCAACTCTATGTCTGGTTGTTCCGCAAAAAAAACTCTATGTCTGGCTACCCAAACAATGTATTTCTGTTATTTCATAATGCAAATGGGGGAGATGCCCTCGGTTCTAAAAAAAATCATTAGATACATGTCACCAAGGTGATCAAGACTATTGTTGGTCGTCCGACAAGAGGAAGGAAGAGCACGGTAAAGGGCTAAGGCATCATGGGCCTAATGACCAGGCATACTTGGGCTGATCGGACCTCGTGTGACGGCCTGTTAGCGTGGGGTATAAATCCCTGAGTGATGCATGGGTTCAACATCGAATCCCTGAACATTGTAATTATTATACATTCAGTTACAAGTTGCAATAGAGATAAGAGTAGACATCTTCTTACTCTGTTGTTGTTTTGTTATGTCTATTGATTGCCAAATCCACCCAGTCGTCAGGCTTGACTTGACAATACATAAATGGAATACATTAATCTTTGTATCTATCTACTGTTTTCGAATTTATTCTCAATGGCTCAGCAAAAAAACATCAAACTGGTCAATGTTAAAAATAATTATCTCTGATCTCATGGTTATAACATTTAATGATTGTGAAGATATAGTCACTTGGAAGTTTAGAAATGTCTGAATTTGAGCTTGTACAAAAAAATTATTAGGCTAAGGGCGTGCCCGTGCTCGTCGTCGCGGACATGGCTCAGGGCGTCGGGGTGGAGCAACAGCTCACGGCTGCTGGACGACGGGGGCGGCGCGCGGCGCGGCGGGCGCGGGAGATGGCGTCGAGGTGGCGCTGGATGGTGGCGAGGCTCGGCTTGGCGAGGCGGCCCCGGCCGCCGGCCGACGGAGGACGGGCGAGGTGATGGCCGTGGCGAGGAGCTTGCGAACGACGCAGCGAGGTGGAGCAGGAGAGTGGTGGCGGCGCTGTTGGGGGTGGAGCAGAGCAGGCGGCGACCGCTTGGGAATCCGAGAACGGCGCCGTCGGATGCGACTTAAATAGCGGAGGTCGGCTAGGGTTTGGGATGTGGACGGCGATGTGTCTCGGCGTCCGTACGCGCGGACGCGTGGTGGCCATCGGGTGGGCGGGCACGGACGCCAAAAAGGTGGCGTGGAGTCCACGTGCGCTCGTCCGTTCTCCGGCAGCGGCAGAGGGGAGTGCAGGGGGCAAGGGCGTGTTCGACCTAGGGTTTCCCCCAAGGCAGGGTGCGTGCGGCTTGGGCCAAGGTCCTAGTGGGATTCGCCGTTTGGTGGGCCAAACAGTGAGGAGAGTGCGAGGCGGGCTGGCTGGTGCTGCTGGCGGGCTGGGCCTGCGAGTTGGAGGCAAGGCGAGCTGGTCCTGGCTGCTGTGCTTGCAAGTTGGGCCAATAGGAGGAGGTGGGCAGCTGGGCCGCGACGCTAGCAGGCCAGCTGCTTGCTGTTGCGCAGGAAGGAAAGGGGGCCGGCTGGGCTAGATTGGGGAGAAGAAAAGAATTGTTTTTCCCATTTATAGTTTATGAATCCGAAAGAAGGTGAAACGAAATTATGATTCATAGAATTTGGGAATGGTCCAAAAAGGAATACAAATCCAAATGAGGTTGAGCGGAATTTCTCCAAAGGAAGTTTACGGGAGCTTTGGGAGATTCGAGTAGGAGGGGTTTTTCAATTAACCACATCAAGAGGAATGCCACGATGACTTGAGAAGCATATGGGTGAAGCGACTTATATGAAGTTGATCTGAGGGATCAAGGGAGACTAAGAAGGAGTTTGAGATTATAATCCAAAAAAGAACCTATGATCGTTGCCGACATGATCCGGAAGAGATCACCATAACTCTAAAAGGGGTCGGGCACGTTAGGGCCTGTCGTGGCCACCATTGGCTAGTCGTGGCCATTGTTGGCCGACCATGGTTGGTCTTGTCCAGGGCACTTGTTGGCATATGGTGGGCTAGATTTGGTCGGGCTCATTTGCTAGTCTATCCATGTGGAGGAAGATATAAATGAGACGTTGGCACTGCCACTTGTGAAGAGTATTGCGTCAAGCATCACCATAAGAGAAAGCGTGCAAAACTCTGTTGCTCGTCAGCGGTTTTCATTAACACTAGTTTGAAGGCGCGCCTTTGCGCGCCAATATAGGGGCAGGCTGAGGTGTTTGCAGGTGGAAAATAATGAGTCCGAGTATGGAATCAGGTATTATTATCAGAGAACGATAATAGAAAGTCGGATTTTGTAGTGGAAAACCAAAATTTCATACAGAGCAGGGCAGCACTATATCCAAATAATACAGTATGCATTGTGGTCAGCGTAGCAGTGTGCAGCATCTCATGTAGTGGAAATTGATGTTTGTCTGCATACATAGTGGTAAATACAAATAGTATACATATTTTATCTTGATGCAATAGCTTAGGTGACATGGATGTCTTCGTCAGGCTTATAGCAGTGTCGTTGTTGTAGCCTGCTGGAAGAATGGCCTTTTGTGAGTTCTGCACTGATTTCTTTTAAAAAAAGGACTTTTGCACTGGCCGGAGCACACCATAATGATCTAACCTGAAATTAGATGCACCCAAAATTAGGAAATATAAGAATCGACCGGTCAAAAGGAACTGGAGGAAAGAAGACCATATTTTTGCATATCCAAATGAGTAAGACAACTCGTTTTTGAATTATAGTAAACTGATATATGTTTTTTTCAGATCAATATGCAATCCATCTACATGACTGAGCGGAGATGGCATATTTTCTTAATGTGTAATTAGTGGGTTATGCAGAATTAAGAACTGTAAATCCAGATCCAACCTAAAAGATTATATAACTATCAGAAAATATAAAACAGTTAGGAACTGATTTATGACGAGAAAGCGAGAAGTCATCAAAACCATAGGTCTTAATTTTAAAAATAGGAAGACTTGGCTTCAAGTTGAGACTATACAATTATGAAATATTCATATCAAAAACCAGCAAAACTACTCACCACATCTGTGTCAAATGTTGATCCATATTCTTTGCTTCTAAAATCAACTGGTAGAGAGGGGTTACTGGGTTGCTCGATTGTTGCTGCTAGGATCCCTGGCATGCTGATGGTTTGGTTTGAAGGAAGGAGCCTGAAACAATTGACCAATGTCATTTAATATGATATAGGCCTGAAATTTGTGAGCAATAGTTCTTCTGGTACTTCAGATTATGTAGATGTAAAATTTATCTCAAGCCGATTCCTTATCATAAGATCCTTGTTTCTTCCCATAAGTATGAAACAAACTGATAAAATTGAGCATCCTTTTAAATTACAACTATAGCACTGCATGTGCTCGCCTTCTATCCTTCTATCCTGACATGGCAAAATAGAACACTACCACCATAGTGACAAATCTGATAGTCCTCAAAGTTAGTTTAAGACGCCACGTTCCATCTGCAAGCAAAACTGTCGGCCAAGTGCCAGAAACTATGGAAGCATAAAAAATAAATTAAGCAGAGCTCTAATTGTGTTAATCGAAACAAAGTTCACATTCACAAAAACAACGGAACATAATGTGTACTAACATGATTTAACCCCCATATTGAAAAAAAGAAGGATGACCATGGAAAATTAGGAAGCAAATATGTAACAGGCTATATGGAGCTATATTTATATTTACCTAGGAGAGAGCCAAACCAGTAAATAAATATAAGATCCATTGAGACAATATTTACCATGCATGAACAATATGAGAGCTGAAGATGATTTGGCAAATAGCCTTCTGACATAGCACTTATTTTTTTAGGGGACCAAAGCAATGCAACAAGCTGATCTAAAATTTCTACATAAAAACTGATGGTGACAGACCTTCTTAAAGGTTGGTAATAGAAAGCAACATCGACGTGCTTTTTTTGTTGGTGGCCCTTTTTTAAGACACAGCCAGTCTGTAAGACTGAATTAGAAAATAGGACTTCAATTAGCAAACACCCAAAGACTTCTGACATAGCACTTCTTCTTCTTTGGAGACCATCAACTATAGCACGCCAATAGAACAGCAATAGCATAACGATTGGAGACTTATACGCTTTGTACTGGACAAACTAATCCTAAAAGTACCAGACTAATACTACAAGGGTTACATGGCACTAACTAATAAGGTGCCGTGCTCCTCTGTACAAAATACTAACAGCAGCCTGGATGTCGAGTGAAATAAGACCACCTGTCAGAAAATAAGGGGGGGAAAGCAAGAAAGGCATAATAGATGGCTACAAAAGCATGTGTTGGTCTATATATATTGATATTATCAAAGTGATAGAGATTAGAGACGCATTGTATACATGCTTTCCTCATATACTAAATATTTATGGCTGTCCTCAGCAGCCTATTTGTCCCTGTCCCAAGCATCATGCATGTGCAGACCAAACACCTCAACCAAACAGTCTATTCCATGACTGAAAAATGGAAATTAAATGTGGACGTATTGATGCCTGCTGGTCTTGTGAGTGTAAATATATTCCTTTATTTTTGCCTAGTCTACAGTATTCAGAGTATTGAAAAAGGCAGCTGAACCATAAAGAGCTCAGTATTTGTTCGATCAGTCTACTTCAATTCACAGGGTAATACAAAGACTAACGAAAAAGGCAGTTCAAGTATGAACAGCTAACGATTAATGATAGTTTAAAACATGTACAGGAAAACGTCAGTTTCAACGCTTCCATGTTAATAGATCAATGCAGTACAAAAATGATACTAATAATGGAGGCAATAAATAAGTAATCTGACCTCATCACACACAGGATATGCAGTGCCCATCAACTCATCAATGTTTTGCGTTGTCATCGAAGGAGAAATATTTTGTGATCCATTGTGCAAATTAGTGAACTGGACATCAATGCATTTTAGTAATATCCATAGCACCAAAAAATTACCATTCCTGTAAAGGGCGTAGTAAATTAATATTTAATCTGTTGCTTGAAACAAAACTCCAATCTAAGAATAGGTTGACAAAGTTCAGTGATTTTTCTTGTAAATAAGCAGGCCAACAACTTGGATACTTTTTTTTTTTAGATAATGGATAAACATATCCGGCCTCTACATCCAAGGATGTACACAGCCAATTATTACACAAACTTTCAATGAAAGAAAAAAAAGAAAGCTATGGTCTTATAGATGCGACCAGGAAGGTAAACAACTTGGATACTGAAGGGAGGTTAGAGGAACCGAGGTTAAGAGCAAGACAACAACAACACTGAAGTGGGACTAAAGCATGAAACAACATTGATTAAAGGTTACAGAAGGTCGTATAGAAGCCTGTATAAACTGCATGGACCATGAAACATTAGATGGATGGGCCAGAAATTTTAAAACTCATACAAGCTCATATAGGAACAATTGAGACAGCTGAATGAGTACTCAATGTCTTCTTTCCACTGTAGACAGACTATAATGCCTATGTCAATGCATTACATTACATGGTGATGATGGAGTACTCTGTAACTTGCTTTGTAAGCTTAATGTGGTCATGATGAAGGCAAGCGGAAATCATGCTGAATAACAAATAGAAATATTTATCGCAATAGGTTGTGTAATGTATGCATGGGAGAACCCATGCATACATTACATAAGTGTCCAGAGCACCTAGGACTTCCAGTTAGTGCTCATAGTTATGACCAAGCTGCAAGAAACACTTGCCAATAGCTAACGGAACCATACAGGCCACCAAAGAGATCAATGTAGCTTTTTAAGGAAACAAAATCCTGTTTTGCAAGCCATCGAGCCATGAAATTAATGATGTTCAGATTATTACCTTGCCACAACCAACCTCTAAGCTGAAATAGGATCGATCCGTTTTTTCAGCAAGCATGCTCTGATCATGCACCCAATAGAAGACCATGTTTCTGAAGATTAGCCATCTGAAAAAATATGAACTGTAATGCCTCAATCCCATGTTGATGTGATTAGGTACACACTAAGGTTACTGTAACAAAATACAAAAAGTAGCAATGGCATGGAAACGTGGGCAGGTTCATCAGATGTATGTCACAGTGGAATAGCATCAATGGCATATGTCGACGATAAAATTAAAAAAAATTAACAACATAAGCCTGTATCAAAGAACTGGAAACCTATTGGTTTGGTCAGCATAGAAATATCAGTCATCTGGGCACATATATCGCATTCTGTAGCTAAAATTGCATGGAAGTTGGTTCTGTAGTCAAAGAAATGGAAACATATATCCATGAAGCAGCCATAGGGTGCATGAAAATTGCGCTCTGTAGTTAAAATCCTGCATTAGTACCTCTAAAGAACCTCTTGATCTGCTCTAACACAGAGAGCGGGAACCAGCACTACATCACCCACACGTGGGGAAACTAAATTAGAAAATTATTGGTAGTAGGGAAACCCCTTCGCCCACACGTTAGCAAAGAAATAAGCGAAGGAGCAATAGTTTTGTATTCAATTTATACACGTGCTATTTCAATGGTTAAAGCGCCATCACATCTGTGTGGTTGTTGCATGCTACCATTAGAGTGAAAGTGGTACAAAAAGGGAATGAAGCAGTTTAGGTGAGTGATTTTGGTCAGACTAACGATGTAACAACAAAATGTGAATGGATTCAGTTTGTAAACCATTTTTTTTTTGCCACAAATCAACAAAATTAAAATGACATGCACCATTGGGTAAATGGCAGGAGCTATATATATGATTTTTTTTTGCCATAATGGGTATAAAAACAAACTGTTCCAATTAGGGGAAAAACTTTTATTTATGTGTGTGCTACATATATAAAACGATAAAAATACTTAAAAATAATGCCAAAACAAATAACAAACATACCTCCCTTCAGCTGTTTGGTGAACTGATGTTCCTTGTTCATCATCTGTATTTCGTCAATCAATGTTTGAAGATAAGCACAGCCAGGTCACAGCATGACTGAACCACCAAATCAAGGGACTGCAGTGAACAAATGAAGATACATTTAAAAAATTAAACTGTATGTGTGCATTACATAGAACCTGGAAAACAGATACAGGTAGGTGCACAGTACATAGACAGGGAACGTCATGGTCTCAAGAGAAAAAGAATTGGTGATTGTTCAAGGGAATAAATAATTGGTGACCATACATCGTGACAAACTGAAAATTAGAAACTAATGCCTGCATGATGGAATTCTCAAACATCAGTGCTACTCCAATCGGCAAACTCTAACAACACTGTCATGTTATAAATTATGATCAATCAGCAGGGTAGGCTAGGCTATAATAGGCATAAGTTATCCATAACAACTCTACTGCACAAGGAAATTTCTAATGATCCAGGCCAAAGGCAAATTATTCTCCCTAAAGGCAAAGTTTTAGGCAAGAAATGCACTGCACCTCTTATTCTTCACAGGTTAAGTCTGCAAACTCTGCAATTAGAAAAATAAATAAATGCAATCATGTATTAACCTAGGCCAAAATCAATGGACGCCGGCGAAGAGAGAGAGGAGTGCTGGGAGGTTACCTCGCCGTCCACACAGCCACCGGCGTGCCGCTGCTATCGCCGGCGAGCATCTCCACAAGGGAGCAAGGCACCGTCACTGGAGGTGAGGCCGGTGCTGGGTTGGCGCTAGGGTTTACTGTAGCGGAGACCAGAGGGAGGACGGGGGGAGGCAGCGACCAGGGCACGACGCCGAGCCCCCCCACGCGCCGGAGCACCGCCGCCTGGCACCCGCCGCCGGCTCGCGCACGTCGCGACATCGGGAGGGAAAGGGCGAGAGAGAGAGAGAGAGAGGAACGGGAGGGGAAAAGGGAGGTGAGAGGCAGGCGAGGCTGGGCGGAGGAGGAGGAGGTGAGGCTGGCCGCTGCCGCCGCGCCCCGGCTGCACCCGGCGCCGTCGCCATGGCCGCCGCCGTGGGAGAGCCGCGGGAGAGACGAGGGAGAGAGGGGCGCGGGCGTAGGAGCGAGGGAGGCCGGGTTTTTTTTTTTTTTTTGCTAGAAGGGGAGCGACCGTATATATTGGATCCTAATTTAGGGTGACGTGGCCCATCACTGACCAATAGAGGAGGCGGGCGGGTAAACGTAAAAAAGCCACGAATTCGGAAGTTTGCCTTCTTCGAGTGTAGGATGTTGAATATTACGGGGGGTGAAAAGTAAAAAACGAACTGAATTACTATTTACCGAGGGCCTAGGCGGAGCGGAACAGAATTTCTCTTAAACGGAATGGTTTTTGTGCAAAAGAATCCGGACCAATCAGATCTTTTGGTGGCCACGTGGATGGCGTCCCCTTGGAGGATCTTTTTGGGGTTAAAGGTTTGGGAATTTTTCATTAAAATTTGAACCGCATGATGTGAAGGCACACACGATTCCGCCCGCCAATCACTGTCGTCGATTTCTCTCTAAAGCAGCAGCTGGACGGCTGGGTCATTCCGGCGACTCGAGAGCCATCCGACGTGGACCAGCAACTAACCGGGAAATGCCCGCGAGTTCCAGATTCTACACCTCCGCCACGTGCTCCCTCGCCACCGCCTCCCCCGTTCCCCACCTCGCTGCCGCCGCCGCGCATCCCTCATGGGCCAATCCCACAGCGCTCCCCTGGGGCGCAGCCGCAGCCGCAGCCGCAGCCGAGACCGGAGCAGCTCGCGGTGGCCGCACCCGGGGCTCGGGGCTTGACCTGGGGTTCCTGCTCGGGCGCAAGCCGCGGCAGGGGACGAGAAGCCGGACCTGGCGAGCTGGATGCGGTGCTTCCTGTCGCAGCGTCTGCCGCAGCCCACCGCGGCGGCGGAGGAGACGGCGGACGCGGAGGGTAAGGCCGCCGGGAGACGAGAGGAAGAGGAGGTTGGCGCGGATGAGGCTGACCACCTCGTCGTCATGGTGAACGGACTGTACGGGAGGTGTGTGCGGCGATCGTTTTGTTCTCAGGTGATAGTTAGTACGGTGCTCCTATTTCAGCTAATTTTTTGGATTCTCAGTTCGGCGGATTGGAAGTTTGCAGCGGAGCAGTTTGTGAAGAGATTGCCGGGAAAAAGTCTTCGTGCATCGTGAGTGTTCCTACTTTGTTGTACTAGTTTCGTTCGTCCATTTGAAACGGTTGCAATTTGTTGTCGCAAACTTCGAATCGGTTCCTTCATAGAAAGGGATGGAGGGTAGAACACAGAAGTACGTAGTCAGTCTTAAATCTTAGTCAGAGAAAATCCAAAGTCAGTGGTGATTTTAGTTGATTGCTGAAAATTTGGATGTAACTGAATCCAGTGAACTGGTGATGCTATAGGACAATTGTAAAAGGTAAAATACTGAAGGTGCTTGTCAGTATGTAATTCTAAAAACAGCGTCTCAGAAAATTTTGCAATAATAGTAAGCACAAGTTATAGTGGGCAACAGTCATTGTCTGAATCGATTGAAGTCACTGAAAATGATTGTGCAACTAGGAGTGATGGGAAACACAATCTAGTTTACTAGTGACAATCCTGTTATGTTTATGGGTACCGTGACTAACACCATCATGTTACTCAGTAAGTTTGTCATGTCAAGTTTGTTCCAATTTCCACTGCACACTTAACTGCCCATTGACCTAGCTAGTGATACATAACCTACCTTGTGCTATTTTAAGAACACTTGTATTAATATTTGTTTAATGCAGGTAGTCAGAGCAATTATTCAAAATTAACATATGATGGAGTTGACTTGATGGGTGAAAGGCTAGCTGAGGAGGTACTATAAAGTAGTAACTGCATTAAACCAATTATTTTGCTTTGTATAGATTCATGTCTCGTGTTCATTTGCACTTTGCCAATTCATAGTTGGGTACTATTTGTTTTAAAATCCATTAAAGTTTACAGGGTGTCATTGAATTAACTAGAAGGTTACAAGACTTCACAAATATTTGTCATGCAGGTTCGACAGATTGTTCAGAGGAGAAGAAACTTAAGGAAAATATCTTTTGTTGCTCATTAAACTTGGCGGTTTAGTAACAAGATATGCAATAGGAAAACTTTATGAACCTACCATGGATGAAACATCTTCTTGTGACACTAATAAGCCTTTTGATGAACAAAATGTACCTGATAGTGGTAAAATAGCTGGTTTAGAACCAATCAATTTTATTACATCTGCTACACCGCACTTGGGCTCAAGGTGGAATAAACAAGTAAGTTCCATAGTTATTTACCTTCACTTGTGAATGCCCATTACGTTCTTGTATACTATTATCGGCCTTTTTATCACTTCATCAAAGTTCCATGAGCCTACGGATATTTGAACCTTCTTCTATGATATAACTCTTAGCACAGAAACCTGCCCATTTCCGGAATCTCATTCCTACCCCTCAATGCCTAAACATTCCTTCTCATTATTTTTCACTGCAGTTATGTTTGAGTTCAATAACGAAATAGTATCAGTAAGACAGGAACAGTTTACAGACCCTGATTCATTTTTATATCTGTGCCCTTCAGCTTCCCTTTCTTTTTGGCATCCCACTTTTGGAGAGAACTGCTGCAGGAACAGCACACTTTATAGTTGGGAGAACTGGTAAACATCTTTTCCTTACAGACATGGAAGATGGGAAGCCTCCTCTTCTCCTACGAATGGTTGAAGATTGTGACGATGGAAAATTCATGTATTGGTCCAGTAATTGCCAAATCATACCAGTCTCTATTATTCATACTGACCTTTTTTTTTTTGAAAATAAGGCAGGAGCTGTATAACTCATACTGACTTCAAACGTCCCCTTTACACTGTTACCTATGCAGGTCTGCATTGCGCTCTTTCAAGCACCGTGTTGCCTATGCTAATGTAACATATGATCGTATCCAACTGATGCTATACATTTTCTATTTTCTGCATCATCAACGAGTTGATGGTCAAAGGTTCCCATTTGCATGTCCCCTTAACTTATCAAAATAGATATAGTTGGTTGGAGAACGTCATCGATTCGGCGTCAGCATGAATTACCAAAAGTAAACAAGCACTTCTGTTTACTAAGAGCCAGTAAACGTATCCCTGTGCTTTACCACTCATCTGCCTGTAATATGGCCATTCTTTGTTTCCCAGCTCAAGTTAACAGCAAATGATGAAAAGTATCCCCATGTTATTAATGTCGATAAAGGAAATCTAGAGGATCATCAGCAAGAGGGATCTGTAGAAGATTCACTGGCAGATAGTTATGAAGGTAATAATGACCAATAGACATGCCATAAATTTGCATGTTTGGGTTTTGCCCTTTTTTCTTAAAACCGGATAGAGGTGTATCAGTGCATTTAAGAGTTGCGTAAAGGAGAGAAGCTGGCAACTGAAATGCAGCTGAATGCTGCCTGTTAATTTGTAAACTTAGCTAATTAATATTCAAAATTACTGATCAGCGTAAGAGGCGCACTGTACATATAATGATCTAACTGCAGTTGGTTTCCTGCTATAGCTGTGCATTAAGACATTTGTTATTACAGAGATTATGATCTGTGGCCTTACACAATTGACCTGGGAACGTGTGGATGTATGCTTTCATAAGAGCTGGCTAAGATACAATGCCCATAATAACATCCAGGTAAGACTACACCTAGCTATCTGCAGATAATTATTCTAGTACAGTTGCACTCGCATTCATACTTTTAACCATCTGGAGATTTATGCTACAATGAAACCACCAGTTGGGAGTTCACCTGCTAAGTGATATTGTGAAAGAATTGTACGCATTGTTTTAGCTACTAGTACCTGATCAGTAGCTTTTAACCTTTCCCATGTATATGACACTTCCTTGTTCAATAGTAGCAGACATGATGTAGGATTGTAGTTTCAGGGAAGTCTAAACGCTCCTTTTGGGTTTACAATGGTTTGCAGGTTAGGACCCATCCAATTAATTCAGATGGAGAAGACGTCATATACCATATGATAGACAGTTTTGTAGTCTAGACAAGTCGATTCTTTCTGATGAATGCCAACTGCATAAAAGATTATTGCTATTTCCGGTGAATTTGTGTCGAGAGTTCATTAATCTTTTATGGGATGTCATGCACACAAGTTAGATAATTGGCACCAATGGATCAGCATGTACTCACCGTGCTGCCAGGTGATTAGAGCGTAGGACCTGTACTTGTTGTTGGCAATGTAAATGTAAAGTAATGTAAATATTAGCATGACAGTGCAAATTCTTGTAAATGAGTATTTACAATGTTATGGAAAATCCTAGTTCGGAAGCCTCTAAAGTTTGTTGATTGCTATGATGTCCTTTTATGCCAGACTCCTGTATTATCATTTCTGATTTGAGATCACCACCACATCATGTCTGTGCGCCATCCTCTAATTACCTCCTGCTTGGCAGAGAATGGGAAGGGCGTAACTGGTGGCTGCCCGTCAAATCGGTTGAATCCCACAAAACGAACATGATAAACATTCTGAAGTCGCTCTAATTATAGTCAATAGAGGTCAGAGAACAGATGTAGAAGTCTAAAAGAGATAGCGATGCCCCCAAAATCCTCCTCTGATCACATCCCCTCCCAAGACCCTTTGAGGGGATGAATCGCTGGCGCCAAAATCGTAGGAAGTTAGCCTAGAACAAATTATAGGAGGCCAAAATCCAGCGATCCAAATAGTGCTCTGCACACATTAGCAGCAGGAGAAGCGACAGAGGCACAATGGGCAAGTACAGCGACGGGAACGGCGGCGAGGCCGCCGGTGTCGGCAGCTTACCCGCTGGTGGCGGTGTGCATCGACAAGGACAAGAACAGCCAGAACGCTCTCAAGTACGCCACCGAGACGCTCGCCCACAAAGGCCAGACCATCGTCCTCGTACATGTCAACACCAAGGGCACCTCAGGCGAGCATCATCCTTCATCTCCATGCCACGACGTGAACGAAGTTTTCCTCGCCGGCTTCCTTCCCGTGTTTCTGACGACGACGGTTCGTGTCCGTGCAGGTGGGGTGGAGGACGCCGCCGGGTACAAGCAGCCGACGGACCCTGCGATGAAGGACCTCTTCCTCCCGTTCCGCTGCTTCTGCACGCGCAAAGACGTACGCAACGCACTCCACACATCAAAAACGTAGCAGCAGTGTTGCACAGTGCGATTTCATACACGATGTCTGCTGTAACCTAATACGTTACGTGCTCTGTGGGCTGCAGATCCATTGCAAGGACGTGGTGCTGGACGACCACGACGTGGCCAAGTCGGTCGTCGAGTTCGCCGCGCACGCCGCCATCGAGAAGCTCGTCGTCGGCGCCACCGCCAGGAGCAGCTTCGTCAGGTGAGCCAGCCAATGGCCGTTCTGTTCTGATGCCTACGCAGCGCGCCATTCCTCATCAATCCTCGCTTGGTTTGTGAATGAAGGTTCAAGGCGGAAATCTGCAGCAGCATCTCCAAGGCCGCGCCGGACTTCTGCACCGTGTACGTCGTCTCCAAGGGCGGCAAGGTGACGTCGGTGCGGCAGGCCGTCCGGCAGGCGCCGGCCGTGTCGCCGCTCCGGACCATGATCCAGGGCCCCAAGCCGGAGCCGGTGCACGCGCAGAAATGGGCGCCTCCTGCTCCTGCTCCTGCTCTTGTTCCTGCCTCTTCCGGGACACCCATGTTTCAGGAGAACCACATCATGTAAGCCTTGCGGGCATGCATTTCTACTCTTGTGGGCACGTACGGATGCAATGCAACCCGATGGTGAAGTGAGATTGACCTGCACAGGTCGCCGTTCTCGAGGACGACGGGGCACAGCTCGGGGTCGGCGCGGAAGGCGTTCCCGGACTTCTCGCTGCCGGAGTCGTCGGACATTTCGTTCATCGGCGCCGCCCCGCGCAGGAGCATAGAGCGGTACCCGCCGCGGCTGTCCAACGGGTCGGACGGCGTCGACTACCAGCAGCAGCAGCAGCACAGCTTCGAGTCGTCGCGCACGCCCAATCGGTGGGGCGACTCGTTCGGCAACGACAGCACGTCGCACTCCCAGACCAGCACCTCCTCCTGGTGCTCCCAGCCTTCGGACGACATGGAGGCGGAGATGAAGCGGCTGCGGCTGGAGCTGAAGCAGACCATGGACATGTACAGCACGGCGTGCAAGGAGGCGCTGAGCGCGAAGCAGAAGGCCATGGAGCTGCAGCGGTGGAAGATGGACGAGGAGCAGCGGTCGCAGGAGACGCGGCTGACGGAGGAGTCGGCCATGGCGCTCATCGAGCAGGAGAAGGCCAAGGCCAGGGCGGCCATCGAGGCGGCCGAGGCGTCGCAGCGGCTGGCGGACCTCGAGGCGCAGAAGCGCATCAGCGCGGAGATGAAGGCGCTCAAGGAGGCCGAGGAGCGGCTCCGGTCCATGGCCGCCGGCGCGCGCGAGTCGGTGGTCCGGTACCGCCGGTACACCATCGAGGAGATCGAGATCGGCACCGACAACTTCAACGAGGCCCGCAAGGTGGGCGAGGGCGGGTACGGCCCCGTGTTCAAGGGCCACCTGGATCACACGCCGGTCGCCATCAAGGTGCTCCGCCCCGACGCGGCGCAGGGGCGGTCGCAGTTCCAGCAGGAGGTGGAGGTGCTGAGCTGCATCCGGCACCCCAACATGGTGCTCCTCCTGGGCGCCTGCCCCGAGTTCGGCTGCCTCGTGTACGAGTACATGGCCAACGGCAGCCTGGACGACTGCCTGTTCCGCCGCGGCAACGCCGTGCTCCCGTGGCAGCACCGGTTCCGCATCGCGGCGGAGATCGCCACGGGCCTGCTGTTCCTGCACCAGGCCAAGCCGGAGCCGCTGGTGCACCGCGACCTCAAGCCGGGCAACATCCTGCTGGACCGCAACTACGTGAGCAAGATCAGCGACGTCGGGCTGGCGCGCCTGGTGCCGCAGTCGGTGGCCGACAACGTCACGCAGTGCCACATGACGTCGGCGGCGGGCACCTTCTGCTACATCGACCCGGAGTACCAGCAGACGGGCATGCTCGGGGTGAAGTCGGACGTCTACTCGCTGGGCGTGATGCTGCTGCAGATCATCACGGCGCGACCGCCCATGGGGCTGACGCACCACGTCGGCCGCGCACTGGAGCGCGGCACCTTCGCCGACCTCCTCGACCCGGCCGTCGACTGGCCCATCGAGGAGGCGCACCGCTTCGCCGAGGTCTCCATCCGCTGCTGCGAGCTCCGGCGCAAGGACCGCCCCGACCTCGCCACCGTCGTGCTCCCCGAGCTCAACCGCCTGCGCGCGCTCGGCGAGGACAACATGGACTCCTGCATGGCCATGCCCATGGGCGGCCGCGGCGGAGGCGGCCTGCACAGCTCGTCCACCTTCCACACCAATCCCTACTCGCAGCCACGACACGTAATGATCCTAGTTCCTCCATCGTTTCCTCTGATCTGAAGATGTCTAGCAATCCAATCCATTCCATTCCACTCTCTACGTGCAGGACGCGGCGAGCGATCCGGCACGGCCGCAACACGCGAGCCAGTATGGCATGCCTACACGGAGGTCCAACTACAACTGAGATGCCAGCCATGGTGACTGATCGATCACTGGTGGACTGTTAGCTGAACGAACTGAATATTTTCTCCTCTCCTGGTATGAATAGATTGGAACTGCTGTTAACCGATGCAGCTGGCAGAAACAGAGCGTGCAATCAGGGGGGCAATGCCAATCGGAGGCATTGTCGTCAGTAAATTGTAAACTGTGCAGTCTGTACGTACTGTAGTTTTTTCAACTCAGAAGAAAAGAAAACATGTGAATGAATTCTGTAAATTAACAGACTCAAATTTCCGCAAAAGACAAAAAGAATCGCTACTAACGACGGCTCGGTTCCTCCCGAAAGTCGTTCTGAAATTCGCATTGCATGACGTGTATACTAACGCTGACTGTCAAGCAACCATTTCGTTCATCAACGTCACACTAGTAGCAGGAAAACAGGGCATGATCTGTCTGACGCCGACATTTCCTGAAGCTGTCTGTCCTGCAGCGTGCAGTGCAAAGCACAAATGGTGGTGTCGTGCTCCGTGCTCGTGTCGCCGAGGTCGTGTCGCCGAGGTCATTGCTGATCCTGGTCTGTCCCCATGGTTTGCCACGCCCGCCCTGCCTCGTCCCAATCACCATCACATCAGAGTCGCCGGCGCCGGCTGGCCTGTCTGAAACATCTGAACTTCAGAACAATCAACAGCCAGGCGCTGTCGTCAACCGGCGCGCGCAGCCTTTGCTTTGCGGCTCGGCTCAAAAGAATTTCGAAGCAGGCACTCGACAATAGGCACGCACCAGCAACGTTCGCCTCACGCAGGGGCCGGGAGCCTGCCTACTACTAGGTTCCACGCACCTGAGGTCGGCAAAAGCCAAGACGCGGACGGGGACGCCGCCTGCCGGCCGGCCGGCCGGCCGGCCGGTGCGCGCGCCCAGAATCTTTCACGGCTTTGCTCTCTGCGTGCTTGGGGACGCGGAGACACGGTGACCACGCGAGGCGTGCCACGCGAACACGCTGCGCCCTTGGTGCCTAGCACGGTGACCAGACTACCACCCCTTTGTTCGGGCCGCGCCGTGTATTGCAGCATACCGCTGTGTGTGGCGGGGGGCATGTGATGTTAGCTCCAGAACCTGGCCGCCTGCTGGTCCCTCCTGCCGCCCTGTGCCTTGCCGGGCTGCCACAGTGACAGTGCCATGCCACGCCCGTGCACCGGCCGGCACGGCCGCCGGAACAGGAACACGGTGGAGGCTCGGGCGCGGCTTTTACGAGCACCCCCGGCCAGCAGCCATGAATGCGTCGCCAGGGGACACGCGAGATCAAGTTGCGGCCGTCTGATGTGATGTCTACTCGTCGTAGCAGTAGCACGGGCCATGCGATGTGGACGTTGCCTATAGCTACCGCGCGCAGCTCTGGCCTTTGGGGCAGCGCGCCGGCGCGTAGGGATCCGAGGCGAGCGAAACCGAGGCCGAGGCTCCAGATCCCAAACGCCCATTGGCATTTGGCAGTACTCAACCCTCAACGCAGGAAACACATGCAAGTCTGAAGTCTCGGCAGCAACATATGCTGTTAAAAAAGATTGTGTGTCCTAAATGTCCTATGCTTTGGTCAGGCAGATGATCAGATCCCGTTTTTTTTTTTTGTTCCAACAGTTTTGTAGTATCTAATACTAGAAAATCTAAATACAAGCATTTAGTAAATCTTATCTTGAACCGACAAATATGCTTGTAAGTTCCACGTTTACAATCTATTTGGCACCTCTTCTGTCACGGTTTTTTTTTTTTTCTCACACCTTGTTCCTGAGTTTTAGTACAAAGCTCAGTATATAAATTACTATGGAAAAGGTAAAAATAGAGCCTATTATTTATTCATTGGCAAAAAACCATTTGTTTAACAAAAAATTATTAAAGGGCATGTAAAAGATGATCTACTCTAGCACTGCATGCAAAAGTGCCTGACCCATCCTGCCCATAAAAACTGAAGGAATCCTGGGTGCGGGGCCCAGGGCCATGACGCAGCCAACACCCACCAATGGCGCTCGTCCCGTGTCAGGGACTAGATCCTACTGTAGTGTCCTGTAGATACGCCGACGCCGACGATGCGTCGCCGAGCCGAAACTTCCAAACAGTGACAGGGCTACACGACAGACAGAGAGAGGCAGGCGTCGGCCACTGCTCGCCGCCATCGATGCGCTGCGCCGCCCCGGCCCGTGTGAGAGGCACCTTTCATTCACCCACGCTTTTTTGCTGCTTCCAGTATCTGCCCCGTTTGCTTTCCTCCGGTCCCCCTTCCCTCCCCCCTCTCTCTCTCCAATCAGCTGCGAGGCAGCAGCCCGTGTGGCCGCTGGCCGGCCGGCCGGCCTTCACCCCTTGTGGCGTGCGCAGGCATGGACATGGAACGGAGCGGAGCGGCACGGCACGGTCCAATCCGGCGCCGTTCCGTTCGTAAATCAACGTTGTCTATCTTGATTCTTGACGTAACTGCACTGTCATCTCACTTTATTATATGGGAGTACTCCTGCAATAATGGAAAAAAGGGCCATGGATCGAGCCTGCAGATTGGATTTGGATATACTAGACGTAGGAGTATGTACTCAGGTGTACTCGGTACGTACATTACGTACCACCTTTCACGGACTTCGTGTGGACTTTTCTCGTACTAAATTCAATACTAAATTCATGATAGCGATTTTTAATAAAGCAGCGTCTTTATTCAAATTTTTTATGTAAATTATAAAACAAACAAAACGTCATTCCAATATCTTTAGTGATGTAATAAGTCATAATAAAAGTGGTAATATTTATTAAAAAAAGTTAAATAAGGCGAGAGGTCAAACATAGTTTATATGAGTCAAAAGAATCGATCGTGGAACGGAGGCATGGTGCCGAACATACCACAGCAAGCAACTAGTGGCAGTAATCAAAGGAATCGATTGTGTTTGTGACACCATCTCAGCCTGTCGTAGTTGTCACGCTAGCAAGACAGTGGGGACAAAAGTAAAGAGGGGAGAAAAGAGTTGCTCGCTTTGCCTCTTCAGTTCTTCTCTCCATTCAGTACATAGCGGTGAGCTCCGCATCACGCGCGAGGGACTCCAATTCCTTCGTGCACGGCAGCAAATGCAATGCCTCCGGGACGTCCGTCGTCATGCATTTGGCAGTGAACTTCCGGAGGCATTTCTCCGTTCTGCAATGGAAACTGACGAGGCCTGGCGGCAGCACAGTTCATCGCATCGCATGTCAGCTCCGGTGCACACGCCACGCAAGGACACGGCGGCGGCACGAGATTGGTGTGTGTGTGTGTCTGTCTGCATTCACTGCGAGCAAAAGAAGCACACACTATTCATGCTATTCATACAGACTGTGGCCTCCGGCCCCACATGGCAGTCACGCCATTCCCATGCGTCCACATGCCCTCCTCCATTAACGCATTTCCTACGCGCAGAGCGGCGCACGGCAGCCGGCAAGGGCACCTGTGGTGTGGCCTTCCCTGCTTTTCCTCTCAGCTCACGCTCGGTAAAAATTATTAGGATGACACGGCAAGCGACGCCTAAAAATGACCACAGCGAAGGCCCCGTGCATCCAAAGCGGCGGCGCCCCTCGCACTCGCTGGCCCAAAAGAACCAAGAAAAAAAAACATGAAAAAAAGAAAAGGACACATCGGTGATCGGTTCTCGCTGGGCAGGGGATGTGTGCTTTGCCTGATAGCCATCCGTTCTTGCACGGCAAGAAGAAGAATAAAGGATCAGAGCGAGGCATTCCCCCAGACCAGAGCACCACCCCCACGGTGATGATTTGGTTCTCGTTTCCAAGATTTGATCCATCCTTTTTCCTCCACCTATTTTTGGTTTAAAAAATGAGACGAGATTTCATCCGTCCGTCATTCCGTCCAATCCATCCAGGATCATTACGGAATCCAACAAGCCAGCATCAAGGCTGTCGTCGTGCTGCCAAGCTGATGTTTGTCATCATCTCCTCCACCACCTAGAGGCATGAGCTTGATTGATGGATTGGATCACCACAACCAGCAATATGAGTGACTGACTGTGAGATGCAGTACTGTATGTATTACAAAATGATGAATCGCGATGGTTTTTCTTAACAACCCATATTATATATGATAATAACGCGATGGTTTTTCTTAACAACCCATATTATATGATTATCATTTGGAAGAAGATGAACATTGAAAGGATGAAGGTGGGGGTGGGGGAAGGAAGAAGGAAAAAGGAAATGCTAAGACGATAACTTAATTCCTGGTGGAGCAACAGCAACAACAATGGATGATGATGCGGTGATGATTGCTGTGGCGGAGGGCCTGAATTCCCAAAATGGCTAGGAAGAAGGTTCCTAGGTCCCACATCTCATGGCCATCCAACCAATCAGGCAACCAACCATCCATCCATCCCAAAGGTGAGAGATCAATTCACCCGCCGCCGCACTTGGATCACGACGGGAAGCAATCAATCAATCAAATCGGTCGGAATTGTGGATTTCTGAGTGCGGGCCGGCGGGAGCCATCATGACGGCGGGGCGGCAAGGGGCTGCGGCTGCGGCTGTGGCTGCGTCTGTGGCTGGGCCACGAACGGGTGCTGCAGCAGCCGCATCGCCGACGGCCGGTTCGCCGGGTTCTTCTGGAGGCAGAGGCTGATGAAGTTCTTGAAGTCCGGCGAGGCGTTGCGCGGCGCCTGCGGCGAGTCGGAGTAGCAGATGGCGCACATGAGCGCCGCCCAGTCGCCCTGCTTGCCCAGGTTCTCGCCCAGCGGGAAGCGGCCCAGGTAGAACTCGAGGATGCTGAGGCCGAAGCTCCAGATGTCGCCGGCGTACCCGTCGTAGGCGCCGTCGTTGAGGTCGGTGTTGATGCGCTCGGGGCTCATGTACGCGATGGTGCCCACGGAGGAGTTGCAGGGGTCCATGGTCTGGTTCAGGATGCGGCCCACGCCGAAGTCGGCGATCTTCACGCGCCGCCCGGAGTCGATGAGCAGGTTGGAGGGCTTGATGTCACGGTGCACGATGTGGCGCTTGTGGAGGTAGGCGATCCCCGACAGCACCTGCCGCGCCACGTGCGCCAGGAACTGCTCGTCCGCGATGCGGTGGTTCTCGAGGATCCACCGTCCATGTACTCCAGCAGGATCTGGAGCTCGCCGGCCTGCTCGTACATGCCGTGGCACCGCACCACGGCCGGGTGCTCGGCGGTGCGGAGGATGGCGATCTCGCGCGTGATCTGCCGACGCACCGCGTCGTCGTGGTTGCCGTAGAGCACCTTGAGCGCGTAGGGCCGGCCCGTGGGGCGGTGGCGCACCATCCACACCGTCCCGCCGGCGCCGCTCCCGATGCGCCGCACGCGCTCCAGCTCGCACAGCGGCGGCGGGTTCGCCGGCGCGGAGCCGGCCGAGGTCGGCGGGGTGGGCGCGCCGAGCGACGCGGGCGCCGACAGAGACCCCGACGACGACGTGGACGACGGCGCGGAGGACGGCGGGAGCGGCAGCGGCAGAGGCACGGCGAGGGAGGTCAGGTCACGCTGCGGCAGCGGCAGGGTGAGATCCGGGCGCCGGCGCGCCCGCCCCGGCGTGCCCGGCTGCTGCTGCTGCTGCTGCGACGGCGGCTGCAGCGCCCGCAAGTTCGGTGGTCCGCCCGGCCTCATCGCGCCCCCCCCCCGCCTAGGTGCCCCTGGTTCGCGCGTGGCGCGCGCGACGGGAGAGACGCCAACGGCAGGACGGACGGAGAAGCGCCCTCGCGTGACGGTGCGCGTGCTCGGGTGGATTGGTGTGGCTCGCTCCCGTCACGTTCGCGTTGCGTTTTGTTTGGGATGCGAGGGGCGGCGGTGCCGGGGCCCGGGAGAGGGAGGAAGCGGAGGGAAGGAGCTGGGAGGGCGAGGCCGGCCGGGGTCGAGGCAGGGAAGGTGGGTTCGAGAGGGACGAGTGTTTTTTATAGACGACGAGACGAGTGGCCGTGACGGGAAGGCAGCTCGGATTTCCCTGGTTTTGCGCCCGGGATGCCAGTTTCCGTTGTGTCTGCGTAACTGTAATTGCCTGTCTAGCTCATGTTTTACTCCCAACTGCCACTTTTTCCATTTTTTCCGGATCTGAGAAACTACTGTCCATATAAGCTGCTCTTCTTGATAAGGCTTATTCGGCGCGCAACGGCGTTATCAGAGTTGTGTTAATCTTAACGGTTTTATTTATCAAATTTGGGTTATAACCTTAATGTGCAATGGCATTATCAAATCTATTGCTCTGTTTTTATCTTTCGAACCCGACAAGACTTTCTGGCATTCAGAAATCGACAAGATCGCCTTAAAGGTGATTGTGTGAATTGCTAACGTCCGTTCAGAAACAGACAAGATCCCCTTACGTATGATTATGTGAACTGCTAATGTCAGTTCAGAAACCAACAAGATCTCCTTACGTGTGAATTGCCGAGTCTCTTACATGTGGGCCATTTTGCCATTTGACTTGAGAGGATTCTCGAACATGCAACGTTTAGTCGATGACACATGGTGTCCACTTAACTGTGTCCTTTTGGAAGCGACAAGACCCTCTCGCGTGTCTCGGTTACTCAACATCATCTGATGTTACGCCATCGAACAAACTATTTTCATTTTAAAAGAAGAGCGGCCCTATCTGGATTTCGCAGGTTGTTCACTGTGTGGATATGTCACGTGGGGAGTATTAGCTTCCTCATGTAACTAATGTAGTAGATATCGCTAGGATCTCCCTGCCATTGTAGCTAGAAATGGAGGGGAACAAGGAAGAGCCATTTTGAAAGTCATGCTAACAACATTAAGGTGAGACTAACCTCTACATGTGGATAGCACTTATAACTAATTAGGCCTTTGATATAGCTCATAAAAGGTTCCTAAATTGAAGTTTTTGTAAAAAACCCAACAAGGTAATGCGAATCTTGCCAAAACATGGTGCTTTCATAGACATTTGATGTCATTATTATTGTCTGTGAATATGCATGACAAAGATAGTCATAACCCAACACATCATGACTAAATACTAGCTTTATTACTAAAAATCCAAGCCATAGGCCATGTTTTTAGTAAACAGAAAATTTTATGTTACTACCATTTGAGAGCGCTTTTGCATGACAGAGATAGTTACAACCAAATACATCATGACAGAATGGAATTAGCTTTATTGGGAAATTTCATCATACCACCATTTTGAAGAGCGCTTTTGACATCTATACAATTTTTTTTTGAGATGTGATTTTTTTTTTAAAAACTATATCACCAAAAAACTAGTTGACATGCAAAGTATAGTTCTTCTTCCTCCATGTGAATGAGTCAGGTGAACGAGTGACGATATATACAAATGAAAATATTTTGATGAATCCATTTTAATTTCATAAATGAACCGTGGTACTTGGACCAACAAAGGGCTGATGATATTTTGATTCGAAATCCACATATGGCAGTACTAATTTGCGCAACTACCTTTAGCTAGCTATGTACTATCATTTTGATGTATACCGCCATGCGTCATACGGCTGTTAACATATATATAAAATCTCACCGGACGTCTCAGATCCAAAATTTCATTGGCTACTTGGGCTCTGGCTAGCTATGTTCTTATCAGGCAGAGATCATGAAGAGAAGAGTACCAGAATGATGATACGTATTGTCGGTGAGAAAAGCACATTTTCATAATAGAGTCGCCAACAATAATCTAAAGTACCATGTAGTTGCGTTCGGAGTACTTAACGATTTCTACTAAGCTGTGGCTACTACTTCAAATGGTCAATTTATTTCCAATTTCCAAATCTTTGACAGGGAGAGAAAGAAAGAAAGGACGAAGCGGTCCACACAGGAAGACGCGCCCGAATCAGATTTCAGAAGGAAATGTATTTTAAATTTAGTGGTCAGTGTAGACAGAATCCACCAACCAGCTTATTCGTATGTGTTTAAAAAATGAACAAATGATCAAGGGGGATGAGAGTAGGAGTTAACTAAACCCACCACCATTAACATATAGTTTCTTTTTCGCTGATTCTTGGCTGTCGGTTATTTGTTAGAATCGACCACGCTCGGCGTAATTGCTAGTACCATTGGAGTTTTGCATCCTTTATTCTGATGAAGTGTTGGTTGCTCAATTGAAACCGTCAATGTATAGCATCATGCAAATCTTCATTGAAATAGTTGCAATCTTATTTTAATAGTATTTTGCATCATCGTTGGAGGCTTGAGGTACCGTTATTATTAATTACCTAATGGATTAGACAAGCTCCTCAAGATCAGAGTAAAGAATAATGATGATGATGCGTGCCATAAGTACGGTAAACGAAGGTCGAAGGCACATGGTCACATTGGTTGCAGGAGTACTGCTCTGTTGTAGTAGACTGTATTTTATTGCGAATTTGCGATGGATTTGTCTAATAACCCGGCGTGCATGAGCAGCAGCATTTTGACTGCAACATTTGCCGCTCACGTTTGACGGGTAACAGTAAATTGGCGCATCTCAGCTGGCCCTTGGACCCCACGTCGCAGTGAGTCAGTGATGGCAGACAGAAGGAAATATTCTGTGGTTTCAGCGAATGTACTGCGGCGTGGGGGCAGTATAGTTTTTTCAGCAGCCGAGTCAGAGTCAGTCACACTGTTGAGTCAGTGACTTGGCATGCATTTTGATGCTCGCTCGGGATTCACCCAAACGGCACGATAGGAATCACACACAGCAGTGGTAGGATCACTGTGACAGTTTTACGCGAGCTCACCAACGCCCGCCGGCGTCGTGCCGTCGTCGTCTCGATCGTATGCCTTGGCCTCCGTGCATCGAGATTCGCAGGGAAATAACTGTGGTCTCATGCGGCACGTGGATTTCGGCCTCCGCGCTAGGCGCCGCCTCGGGATTCCCACGCGCTTAATTATTGAGTTCGATCGAGACCACTCTCGTTTTAAAAGATTAATTCACTACCACAGGTGCGTACTATTGTGATATTTTGAATGATAAAAAGGGGGGAAATTGTTTACGAGGAGTACTCCTACATTGTGATATTTTGAATGGCAAAAAGGGGGGAAATTGTTTGCGAAAATGAAAGTGATATTTTTCAAAACGAAAGGGCAGAAAGAAGCAGAGTGCGGCGGCGTGGGGACAGAGAACAAGTTGGTTGAGGGTACAAGCTACAGTACACAAGGCGATGGCGAGCAGCGGGTGACGGGACGTGGCCATGGAAAAAGGTCAGCTAGCGACGGCTACTGCCACACCTACTGACCCTGCTTCTAGTACTAGTACATCTTCCCGTGGGCCCACCCCTGACACGCGTTGTCCCTTTCCTTCCGATTGTTCATCGCCTCGGGGTTCGTGCGCCCGCACACGGAAGGAGTTTTTTTTTTAATTACTGCGAGCAGCTACTTAACTCCACTGTAGCAGTAACAATTTTCACCCAATAGGCCACAGCCCCACGGTGCCGTGACGTACCAACAGGTTCGTTCCTGCTAGATTTCAAGGGTCTGTTCGTTAGCTTTTCAAAATGTGTTCTTCTGTCACGAATTGTCTTGATTAAGCTTGTAGGAGGGTCCTTTAGCTTTTTAAAATTTTGAGCAAAATTTTGGACAAAATGGGACGTTTTCTGTAAAATATAAAACGTTTCAAAACGTTATTACAATATTATCTTTCCGTAATGGGCCCGCCCCTGACATTAAAAAATGTCCCTTTCCTTCCGATTGTTCATCGCCTCAATTTATATGGTTCGTGCGCCCGCACACGGAAGGATTTTTTTAATTACTGGTTTTAGCTACTAAAATTTTGGGAAAGTTTGGACGGATGGTAAACACACCCATCGTCACCTTACAGCGGGCTAACAGTTGGAAATTTATCCCAACGAGGTGCCGTGACGTATCAAACAGGTTTATTTCGGTTCAAACTGCTGACCCCTTCATTTCGCAGCATCCTCCCTTTCTACTAGTGGGCAGTGCCAGTGTGCAGTATCAAAAGGAGTTTTTTTTTGGTGGATATGGGCACTTCTTTGCACTCATTTGACTTGATTAAACTGCCCATCGTCACCTTACAGCGGGCTAACAGTTGATTATTAGGAACGAGGCCGGGGGTGCGGAGACGGGATCAAACTGCTGACCCCTTCCGGCACTTGGATCAGGTCGCAGCATCCCAATCTTCTTCTACTAGTGGGCAGTGCCAGTGTGCAGTATCAAAAGGAGTCAGTTTTTTTTTACCTACATTTTAGGGCACGCTATTTGCACTCAGATGACCTGATCAACTGCCCTCCACAGGTTTCAGATTGACCCTGCACTCCATGGACTACCAAGTCTCGTTCAAGCTAGTCAATGTTCTCGAGAACATTGGTTGTTAACACGAACATCAGCAGGTGGGTGCCCCAGGTTTCAGATTGACCCTGCCCAAATTCTGTAGTACGTATCAGTAACAATAAATAAAATGAAATGATGCCAACCTAGAGGACTGCAGGTTTCGCACTGCGAATGTAGCCACGTACTAGGACAGACTGGTCGCCAATGTCAACGCATACCACACTAATGTCAACGCTTCCCTGAACAACCACTGTATTAATATTAACTGGAAAAGAAAGGACACGCGAGAGCGCTCGCTGCTCACGGCCCCGGCCGGGACAGAGCCAGCGTGTCGCGCCGGACCTGCCACGCCAGCCTTGGCCGCACAAGTCAACACGGGCCTGCTGCTCGCGCGGTCGCGGCCGTGTCGGACGGACGGACCCGACCTGGCGTCTGTCTGGCGACCTGTTCCACACCCCCGGACCGGGGCGCGCGGCCGGCCGGCCGGCGTCGGCGTGTCCCTCTCGCGCCGCGGCTGCGTCCGGGCTTCGCGGAAGGAGGCAAGAAGCCGCTCGCGGGTGCCGCACACCGGCATGCGGTCGGAAGGAGGCAAGAAGCCGCTCGGTGCCCGCGACCGGGTGCGGCACCGGCATGCGGTCGGGGGCGGGGGTGGCTCGCGTGGCCGGCGTACGCACGCAGCTCGATGGGCGTGGGCGTGCGTGACATGCGCGAACGCTTCAACGCCGGGCGGGCGGGCGGGCGAGCACGGTGACGGAATGACGGGCGGACGCGGTCGTGTCGTGCCGTGCATGCGGTGCGACGTCGCGGAAGGAACCACCAGTGAAGTAGCGGTGGGAATCCCCTGATCCCTGATCCGGTAGGCACGAATCAAGTTGCCCCAGTGCCGGGGCCGGACCAAGCCTTACCGGCTCCGTGGATTGGATTTGGACGGGACGAGAGAGGGATGGGCCGAGCGTCGCGTTTGTCGTCCGTCGCGCGGCTCTGCTCCCTTTCGGCCCTCTCTCGCGGGGCCCATGGGCTGTGGGGTCCACAAACGTGTCACGACGACACGTCAGCGACGCCGAGGACCTGAGGCCGTGGTGAAATTGCTTGGAAAAATGCTGCATGGAGCCAAGGACAAGTGCCTGCCTCTGCAAGTCTCCTGCATCCAGCCTGCGGGTGCACTCGTGACTGGTGGTGACTGCTGCAGTGAAATGCAATGCAACGCCACGCAACGAAGAGGAGTTGACAGGGAGGGATTACGATTACAATATGATGTTTGGTGCAGATGCAGGATCGGGTCGCCATAATCACAGCCGAAAGAGAGCCTGGAGTGACCCACACACCCACGGCTTCTGATGGCGATTGGGACGAAAGCATGCGTGTGGGACCTCCAGTTCAGCCACAATCGCAAAAGGAGCTGAGGAGGCTTCAGGGACGGACGGATCCGTGCGTGGATGGAGACCATGACTTCATGTTTGCAGCAGTGGAGTAGTAGTACCAGCTGATCATGCCATCGAGGTGCCTGTCCCACGAGAGACGAGACGATGATGTGAATTGCCGTGCAGATCCTGTAAGGCCACGCAGCCAATTATTAGCTGGTCTATAGTATCAGTACCATGTCCTTTTGAGCTTTGTATATATGGAATAATATCTTTCCAGGACCTTTATCAAAACGATACTACCCTTTACTGACCATTTTTAAATCATCGCAAGATTAGTTGAAAAACAAAGAATACGGCAACCTTTTAATCTTGCCGAAAGTTGTTGGACCTGCAGTCATATATATGTAAACCGAATATACTAGTTCACTGCTCTTCTTTCAATATTCTTTTTGTGGTAAAGTTTTGGATGGTGATGTTAGGCTAGCTAACTGTCATTTTTACTTGCTAAATGTACGCCAATGTGTATATCTACCCGCCCTTAATAAGAATTATTGGATTACTTTTATGATGACCAGAGGCATGCATGTATGCCAAATTAAAGGTGAACTGCTTTACTTGCCACACGAAAAAGAGGTCTCTTTTACAGATTGCTTATTTTAACCACTTGTTACTAATCAACAGAAAGCGAGTTCTCGTTCACACTCGGGCACCGGTAATGACTGCACGAAATTCTTGTGGTACAAATCCATGGGGGACCTAGTTCCATAAAAAAAATGGGGGAAAGACCTAGCGTCGTGGCCTAAGGCTGTAACTAACCGAAGCTAGCTAATGGTAAGACTGGTACGTACAATCAGAAAACAACATTGTGCTACTTAATTAGCTACAAATTTGACTAAACGGGGACAATTTGAGCCATGTTTATAGTATCATGCGTGTATTACTATTAGTATATATTTTTTTTTTTGGTCATCTTTTGAGTCTGTTCGGCTGCTCTTCTTTCGGCTTATTTTAGATTGTTTCGGTTTATTTTCTTTCACAAAATACTATTAAATCAGACAGAATTAGCCGACTTATTAAATCAGCCGAACAGATTGTTTGTTTCTTATAACTGCGCCATTCACGAGAACACAGAAAGCAGAAGCATGACACCCTTCCAAACGTCATTTGGCAGATTTGGGGAAACCTTGTATTTGTAGATCGTATAAACACGACTAGAAAACAACGGCGGTTAGCGTATAATAACAAAGGAAATCATAGCCATCTACATCTACTATGAGTAGATCATATCGTAATGTAGCCTCACCTCACCGCCACAGGGAGAAAATGACGGAAATCAAACTACCCCGACACCCAAATCCCAAACCCGTGCTTCTGTAGGGGGCCTCTCACCTAGCCATGTTGCTGTGCCACAGAAGTAACAAATTTGGCATCATAAAACATTGATGATACGAGCTCGATAGAGAGAGACGGCGATGATGATGGATAAATGGGGTGATAGAGATATGCCACTTGCTTTTCAAGTGGAGTCGATAAGATCTATCGATCGTCCTATTGGTCAGTGGCAGGGGAGGGGACTAGCTGGCTTTGCTTTCGGCATATGCATATCGTTTTATATGTAGTATATATCTTTCGTTTTCGATGCCATGAACTCCATCCCAAACTCGATCATTAGTAGTTTCTCGTTTACGGGACTAGATTGGAATGACATTTTTTTTAAAAAAAAAAATCGTTTGAAGTCCCCACCATAGTTGAAAATTGTACGTAGGCAGATACGCAACAGTTTTTATATTTTATATATAGTGGCCGCTGAAAACCTCCCATGCACCGTCTTGGTTAGAAAAAGGCTCGCTTTCTCACCGGCTCCGAATACAAAAGGAAAAGAAAAGGGAATATTGCTTCTCTTTCTTTCTTTCCATCGCCCTGCCTCTCGTTTTCGTCGCAGCTTCACATTTGACATTGGAGAAAACTACAAGACAGCAACGTCGATGTATGTAACTGTCTTCATCACAATTCACAATTCCAGTGGGATTGAAAAGTTTCCCGCCGACGTGGACGTATGAGGTGTGCTGATGATGAAAGGCCCCGCGGCTGTCATCATTCGTACGTCATGGCCTCGACAACACGCTCACAGGTCACGGCACAGACATGCCCAATCCCTCCCTTCGCGCGCGCGAGGAAGCAGTGCCCGTCGCAGAAGGCTTTCCCGTCGCGCTCTCCGGAGCAGCAAGTCAACTACGACATCGGCCGATCGGCGTCGTCATCCCCCGGACGGCCTACCCATCAGGCTCAAGCGAGTCAGGCATCAGCCTCGCGCGCCTTGCGTCGCGTCGCGGTCGACGACGGCAACCAGGCGCCTTTCCGGCTTCAATGCAGGGGATAGATGCGATGGCGCCGGGTGCCCGCGACGCCACGCACGGATGTTCGGCGGGCGGCTAGCCACGGCAACAGCGAGGCCGACGATGACACCGCCGGGCTGTGCCGTGCGTAGTAGCTGTGCGCCGAGAAGCTGGACAGTCTCGCGACGGTGACGTGCACGCCCCCGTGGCGTACGGACGGACGGACAAAAGGTCTGCCAGGGTGTGGACGGGACGATGGGTACAGTCGTACTGTACGTACTACCACCGGCAGGTTTCAGTGAATGGACGGCTGATTCCGATTGGCAAACGCGTGCGGCAGGGGGTGGGATGCGCAGCAGCAGCAGTGCAGTGCACTACTACTACGAGCGTCGCCGACGCCAACATGCTCCATCGATCACGTGGGAACTCGTATGTTCTCACGCCACTTTTTTTTACGCGCGGAATCGCGGCGGCGGCGGCTGCGGCGGCGGCATTTTATTTTTTAGTGAGCTAAAACCTTCCACGCTGGATCCGTAGAAAAAGCTCACTTGTACTGGACTGGGTGCTCAGTGACGTCCTGTGGTCACGCACACTCGCAACTTTCTTTCTTACCGTAGCCCTTGTTACTTCAGGCAGGTCAGGTGCACCGTGCACAACAAACGCCCAAGTTACGAGACTCGGGGGAGGCGTCATCTCGAGTGCACCCGGGGGAGCTTTTACTGCGGATGCCAACGTTCAAAATGAGACGCCGCCGGACGGAACCAGACAGTTTCACATCAAAGGAGCCAAGAACAAACCCAAACCGGGCAGCAGCATCACCTGCTGATGCTCCCAGCAGAGAAGGCTTTCTTTGTGCCCTCGAATGGGGGCGGATACAGGCTGTGTTTAGTTCCCGTATAGTTCACCAGGTTCTTTCATCACATTAAATTTTTTGGCACATAAATAGAGCATGAATTTTTTCGGCACGGCTAAATGGAGTATTTTGGCCGACGATGAATCCTTTTAAACCTAGTAAAATAATGACAGGAAAATATTTTTACCACAAATAAATGAAAAATTCTACGGTGCGTGCTACTGTGAAAATTTCAGAGAATGAAACACAACAAGAAAACCACTCAATCATTTACCCGGCTAAAGCTGGGCTGCGCCGCGACCATCATCCATCGGCGTGTCAGATTTACCCTGCTCCACTGGAAACTGAATGCCCAACCCAGCCATAGTACTATGATCGAGCTGGCGAGTGCTGACGGGATTCGATTTGAAATCGATAACAGGAAAGCGAACTTTTTTTTTTTTTTAAAGTGAAATATTAGGAGTTTTTTTTGTGGTCACAGAAAATATTAGGAGTTGGTGACCCGTGTCCGGCGTGGTGGTGGGCCGTAGGATTCGTTGGTGAGGCCGTAGCCCATGTACGATGTTCCCGTTCAGGCTGAGCTTTCGGCCATAGGCTGAAAGGCCAGGCCTGGCCACCTTAGGATTATAGAGCATCCAGCAGACGAGGTGAAGCCCCCTCGAGGGGAAGAAGACTCATCCGAGCTAGGCCATCACGTCTCCACGAAATGAATTTGATTGCCCTATGGGCCCCGAAAATTTGGCAAGCCAGTTTCTAAAAAAAGGAATTTGACAAGCCAAAGTTAGGTAGGTAAAAATTTCCACGAATTTGGCTTTGCAAAATCTGGTTGCAAACCAAACAATAGCTTGGAAAATCTCCAACAGTTTTGGTATTTTTGATTTGGCATTTGACTTGATTTACCCTGCTGCCCATTCCAAACTGAATGCCCAACCCAAAAAAACTATGATCGAGCTGGCGAGTCCAACGGGGTTGCTATTTTTTAGTTTGATTTGAAATATAACAGGGGAAAATATTAGGAGTTGGTGACCTGTGTTGTTGGTTCAAGCCGTGGGATTCGTCGGTGAGGCATGGCCCATGTACGACGTTCCCGTGTAGGCTCAGCCCAAAGGCTGGAAGGCCAAGCCTGGCCAAAAAGGTGAAGCCAAGGAGGAAGAAGATTTTCCGAACTCACTAAAATGCAAAACGAAATGATTTGAAAACCCTATGGGCCATTGTTTTGACAAGCCAGTTTCAAAAAAAATTTGCAAATAAAAAACCCATTTGGCTTTGTTAGTTCTGGTTGGAAATGCTCTAAAAATCATGGCTTGTCAAGACTTTTGCATATCTTTTTACCTTTGTTTAGTGGTAAACGTGCCTGTGTGTTAAACAGAACGCATACTTATTGTATATAGAGAGCTATCTATCCTGTTAGGTAATTTGTTTTAGATCAATCTCATTTCAACCAAATCCTGAGTCCATAGTACTAATCATGTATGAAAATTGACTAGGCTTAAATAGATTTTGGACACCTTACAAAAATGAGGAAAATCGAGATCTTCCACGCCAATAATGGCTTGCTGACAACTATGGAGGTCTTCATTTGCCATGGTTTAGGAACCGAATTTGCTAGGAGTACATGCTTGTTTAGTTTTTTTTAGCACCCCAGTTATGAAATAATTGTTATTTTTAATTATATACTATTGTTGGTGTAGATATGTTGTAATAATCGGCTAAAAGTATACTTGCTTTATCATGAAATAGAATGCATTTAAATGATTTTTTTAGATAAAATAAGTAGTATCAGAAAATAGCATTTTTTCCTCTCATTAATTAGGATGGATGTAGTAGTTGAGTTACTTTTTTACTAGCTGGTTATTTTGGATGAAGAAACCTCAACATTTTTTGCAAAGGAAATAGAATGGGTGTCAATTTGAACTTTAAATAGCCTCTGTTTTAGTTTTTTTTTGAGGGCTTCTCTGTTTTAGGTAAAACGAGATTAGCGTTTTTTTTTTTAAAAAAAGGTAAAACGAGGTTATTTTTGTTTCTTCTGCTGTATATGGGCCGGCAGGCAACGCGCAGGAGCTCTGGCTCCAGCTCAGCATCGCCGGCCTGGCCCATCTCTCTGACGGATTCTCGCTTTGCGGAGACCCGAAGGCATCCTCCCGAGACCCGATTCCCCGTCACACGCACAGACGAGAGACGGCACAACCCTTGCTGCCGTCCTGGTCGCCACACGGCCACACCAACCCCAACACCTCTTCCTCCTCCGCTCTCCCCCATCCACCACAGGCGAGGGAGGCGACTCCTTCCTCCCGGCCGGCCCCGCCCCGACCCCGATCGCGTTCGCCTCTGCGCGCCGCGGCGCGCGCGCGCAGGCCACCGGCACGACCGCCCTCAGTGTGTGGGGGGGGCGCATCTGGTGCTAGCTCGCCGGGCTAGGGTTTGGCTTGCCCTCGTCTACCTCCCCGTCTCGTCTGACGCGCGCAGGCTCCGTCCACGCGGTCGTCGTCTCTCCCTCCGGTTTTGACTGCGCGCCGTGTCCCCCGCTTGCTTCGTGCTGCTTGCTACGGGAGGACCACTGCTGCCGTCGCGTCCACCGACGAATTCTCCTACAGGTTCGCCTCTCATCAGACTCCGGCCTCTTCGGTCCTCACCTTCCCCAGATCTGGCCGCTCTATAGCAACACCGGATTCGTCCGCGTGTTCCCCTTCATCCCGCGAGGTTATTGAATTACTTCGACGTGGTTTAGTTTTCACGCGTAGTACGAATCCATATGTTTGTTGTGGGGACCATTTTTTATGTTCAGATTTATACTGTCGTTCTAGTGGATGCATCTGGACAGAGAAAATTGGACCATTCAGAGTTCTGGCATACAGTCGGATAGAGGCTGCAGCTAATGTGGTTCACTTCTCGACTGACACTCTACCAGTCATGTAGATCGGGGATAAAATTAGACCTCCAATTTTGAGGATGTGGGTGTCACGAGTGGGTATAGATTAGACCATCAGTGCTATGGGTAGCAGAGGATTGAACTCTGTATGGATGCTAAGGGAGGAATGTTTTGTTTGGACTTTGGATCGAATGAGAAGGGTTATCTTAGGTTGATTGATTGGCCAGAGGGCCTGAGCCTGTAACTGGGCCACCGTTTAGTTTTCACATGAAAATTCCAAATCCAACTCATGGAATGTGCTCAATGGCTATATTTCAGACATGACACCCTCTAAAGCCATGCTGCATCATGGTGAATTCAACCAATCTGCCCTACCCCCACAAATTTGCTTGTTTCGTCATTTACGAGACTCTTCTATGTGCTCTTCACTAGTGTGGGCACCAATAAAATAGAATAGCACGTGCCCAATATGCTTGAGTATTGCCCCAGCTTTTTTTTAATCTCTTCTTTCTAGTGTTTTGTGCATTAATTTTTCCTTGAGAGTTCAAGTATTCAACTCTATTCAGCCCAAACGAAAACTTGTATTCTTTGTGCTTGTGAACTTGTGTTAGCCTGCCTATGCCATTCAAAAAAATAGTACCATTCAATAGATTTAGGAACATTATGCTATCATGCACAGTTTGTAGTTTACTAGTTTTCGTTTTCGTTTGCTGTTTTCTTTTTTTATTCATTGCTGGTCTCGTGCTAAATCGAACATATAACCATTTTAGCCTAACTCAAAACAAAGGCAGTATACTTATTATGGCAATATATTTAGCCAATATATTTTGATCTCTTGGGCCTTGACAATATTATGTTTGATAACCATTTCGTCTTTGACCAACCCGATTGGGTATTTTCTGGTGAAAATATTTATAATGCATAGAATTTTGAATGATATTGCTGGAATGGTGAAGTCTGTGCATAAAATGTGTTTGTTTCTTTATCGGTCCATATGGAAGCAGACTAACGTTTCTTTTTCCCTTGTGGCCTCGCAGAGCAACTATCTTGGAGTTGGATCTATACCTGAAGATTCATTTGAAATCTGGAAGCTTCTTTGAGGAAGACCGCAGAGCTTCTAAATGTGAAACTTGCTTCTTTTCTTTTCTACTCCTGAATGCTGATGAACTCAGTCTCTCACATTACTTAGCTCAAGGACGTACTGGTACAAACACTGAGGATGGAGCAACCAACAGGTGTAAATGGTCCTGAGCACATAATTGATATTCCAAGGGAAATTGGTCCTTCTGCTTCGGTTTCTCATAGTGTTGGTAGAGACAACCATGAAGAATTGAGTCCTGTGGACAGGCCTTCAGCAAGAGCTCTAGTACCTGCCTTGCAGGCACCATCAGCAATAGGTGCCACACCTAATGCTGGACAGGCTTCAGGCACTAGGAGAAATGACAACTATGTTCGTCGGCACAGAAGCCCTTTGAATTCTGGACTGTGGATTTCAATTGAAGTTATCGTCAACGTGAGCCAGATTGTAGCTGCCATTGTTGTTCTTTGTCTGTCAAGAAAGGAGCACCCACAAGCTCCATTGCTTGAGTGGGTCATAGGCTACACTGTTGGTTGTTTCGCAACGTTACCCCATCTCTATTGGCGCTATATACACCGTAATATTGTAAATGGTGAGCATGAGCCAGCACATGCACGTCAAGGGTCCGCTCATAACAATTCAAATGAAGCCACTCATGCTGCAAGTGCATCAGAACGCCGTAGGAATGCTGCACGAAATGCTGTGCTTGCTAATCCTAGGTACTCCTGCCTTCTTTTTTCTTAAGGAAATGTATCACTATTTACAATGAACATGATTGTCACTTGTTTTTGTTCATCTATGCATGCTGCAAAATGACTATGCATTAAATATGAATGCACCGTGCCATCTGCAGGATTAATGCGCTGTTTGACCACTTCAAGATGGCCCTTGATTGTTTCTTTGCCGTCTGGTTTGTTGTTGGAAACGTGTGGATATTCGGTGGCCGTTCTTCTGCTGCTGATGCACCAAACTTGTACAGGTAAATGCGAACTGTTCTTCCATGGATGAGATGTCACCTCATTTATCCTGTTGCTGACTTTTACTTCCCACCAGGTTGTGCATTGTGTTCCTGACTTTTAGTTGCATTGGGTATGCCATGCCGTTCATCCTCTGTGCAATGATATGCTGTTGTCTACCCTGCATTATATCTGTTATGGGTTTTAGAGAAGATACAAACAATACAAGGGGTGCTACCTCAGAATCTATCAATGCTTTGCCTACATATAAATTCAAAACCAAGAAACGCCGCCATGGTTCAGGAAGTGATGCTGAAGGCCAAGAAGGAGGGATAGTGGCTGCAGGGACTGACAAGGAAAGATCGCTTTCTGCAGAAGACGCCGTACGTCTTTGTTTCTTTACTGGAGTGGTCTTTATTTTCACGAGTTTTTTTTTAAAAAAATCATCATGACTTATTCTTATTACTCTTTGGTATTGCAGGTTTGCTGCATCTGTCTTGCAAAAATACGCGCACAATGATGAGCTCCGTGAACTTCCATGTGCACACTGTTTCCACAAGGATTGTGTTGATAAATGGCTCAAGATAAATGCACTTTGCCCTCTGTGCAAATCTGAGATAGCAGGCTCATCTGGTACTTCTGATGCACGCCAATCAGACCAGAATGCCATTCCTGTGCAGGAGATCGAAATGCATTAGATTGGTCTGCTCTCTCAGCTTATATCACATAAAAATACAGCTGATTGTGGCTCCCGGTCTTCATGTATAAAGTCGGAGATTGATATATGGATTGTAGTGACGCTTAGTTTTTTTTTTGTTTATTATCATTGCTATCTTGGAGAAGCTACAGCTATTTTCGCTGTCATCCAACTATGGCAAGCCAATACTACCCAGGTTTTCTAAAACAGCTCGAATTGCACCTTATGTTGTGTTCCTGATGACATTGCATGTCTTCTGAGTTTCTACTTTCTAGTACGAAACAGGCATGTGAGATTCTGTAATCACGTGATCGCAAGTGAAGTATATTTTCATGTGTGGAACTCCTAGGCAGAAACTGAAGTTATGGAATTAAGTTCATGACTAAAAATCTGATAAGAGCCTGTTCTGCACTACTGCTTGATATGAGGCTAAGAGCTTAAAGAATAATAAGGGATGACACCTGTTTGGATATGCCCATTTTCTGTTGATAGGCTCTATATGGAGCTATAATTGTACATTATTGGAGCTGATTTGTCTGTTTCACTTGTGCAAAATTATGAGTAAACATTAAAATTTGTTAGCCTCAGTCCTTGCCGGTAATGGTATGACATGAATTATCTTCTTTGGTGCCTGCTTATGCCGATGATCAAACTACACATACACGCTGGTATAGTGCTGTATTAGTGGGTAAAGATGGCATATATGCTTGAATCGACGCTTGAATGGGCTAAAAGCGCCACTTAGACAATTATTAGTAGAATATATTTTGGAATGTAGCTATATTTTGGACCACTGCTGCTTGGCTTTCACTGCTAATGTCTTGCTATGAAAATAGGCAAATAAGAGGCAAAACTTATTTAACGTTGAGCAATGTCGCACGCCTGGGGCTAAATAATGCAATTCAAGTCTATTTTCTTGATAGGCTCTTCATTATTCGCTGACTTCATTATTTTCGCTCTATGTACTAAAATCTTAGTATGTACTCCTCCGTCCCCATTAAGTTTGTCACCCAATTACGACAGTAAATGCTCGTCTTATTCGATGATTCGCCTTATTCAAAATTTTTACACAAATATAAATTATTTTGTTATGACTTATTTTAATAATAAAGATACTTAAATATTGATTAATTTATTTTATTATTTACATAAATATTTTAAATAAGGCGCCTTAAACATGAAGTTCAAAAGTCAAAAATGCAAAACTCCATCACGGAGGGAGTAGGAGGAGAGTTGGAAATGGACAGTCCGCAGACATCGTCAAAACAGAAGGGATTTTTTTTTTTTTGATCCAAGTTAAACAGGACTGGAAATTCTTGTACATAAATTTGGAAAAAAAAATCATGTATATGTACATAAAAACATCCCCTACGCTTACTTGTCCACAAATTACAATAATCGTCTGCAGGTAGTACAAATTGCATTAATTTACATCGTACGCGTTTTTTTAAAAATACAAGTATTCTGCTAGATTTGGAAAATGGCGCGGCAAATTCACGGTGATAACGGCAGCTTGTTTCTTTCCTCGGTGTCTTGTGGAATCTTGAGCGACGGCTTCCGCTCTGGTGTGGACGAGGACGAGCGTCTCTCCCCCATCCGCTGCTCGAACGGGGTCCTGAACTCGTTGGACCCCCTCTGCTCCAGCGGCGACGCCGAAACCAAGTCCATGGGTGAGTGGTCGCTGAGAGGCGACGCACGGGGACCGCCGAAATCGCGCGTGGCTGTGGCCTCGTCCTGCTCTGCTCTCTCCCTCTCCCTCCCTTGGCTGCTGCCGCCGTTGGTCGACGGCGAGTCGCTCCAGCCCTGCCGCTGCTTGCTGAAGTGGGGCGCCGTCATGTCCTTGCGGTCGTAGTGCTGCAGCCACGCGCGGAACCGCTTGAGCGACACGCTCCCGGACCCAGGCTCCGCCGCCGCCCGGACCTCGTGGCGCTCCCGGTAGATGAACATGGCGAGGTAGACGAGGAGCACGAGCGACGCCGCGGCGGCGGTGATGATGAACAGCCCGCTGAAGTTCCACAGGGTGAGGCTGGCGTTGCCCGCGTCGACGCCGTCACCGTCGCATGACCCGGGCACGCCGAACCATTTCCTCTCGATCAGGTCGATGCCGCCGTCGCCTTCCGTCAGCCCCACGATGGCGCGCGACACCTCCGTCGCCATGGGGGAGCCTCTCGGGAACGCGAACCCGAGGCCCGTGCCCTTGTAGACGGGGCCGGACATGGTGTAGCCGTTGCAGGACTGCGGCTGCGACAGGAAGACCTTGAGGTACGGGACTTCGTCGAACACCGCGGCCACCCCGCCACCGGCCGACCCCTTGGACAGCGCGTCCGCGTACTCGGCCGCCGTGCTGTATTTCCTCAGCTTGCTCGGGTCGAAATTCATCTTGAGGAGCTCGTTGTAGACGAAGGAGCCCTCCTGGTACCCGACGTAGTAACCGTTGTCGAGGAGATCGTTCACGTCCGTCACTGCCGGCCGGAGCTTCTGGACCGTCAGGATCGATGTCAGGTTGGCCGTGTAGCTCGACGTCAGGATCAGGACGGCGAACAACCATATGACCATCAGGAACTTGGACAGGTTGCTCACCACACTCTCCCCTGCACACCATAACCACCATGAGAGACTGATCAAGTTGGCCGTGTAGTTTAATTTCCTGGTGGCGGAAGAACGGGCAGATCGAGCCGGCTTAGCTTACTGTGCGCGAAGACGAGGGTGGAGAAGGCGTAGTGGAAGATGATGCCGAACTGCTGCAGCGGCGTGCCTCGGAACTCGGGGTTGATCCGGTGCTCGATCGCCCAGATGACGAAGCCGGTGAAGATGAAGGCGGCGAGGCTGGTGAGCCAGAGCTCTGTCGTGAGCGGCTTGAGGAAGAAGAACATGCCCGTGTTCTGCTGCGCCTTCACCGGCACCACCATCGACCACCCAGACTCGGTGAACGGCATGGTGAAGTCCGCCTCCGCCATCCTGCCCACGGTGATGGACACATCGCCGACGACCGCATCGGCTTTCTCCTCGGGAATCAGGTGTATCATCTGGTCGTAAGAAGACGTCCCGTTGCCGATGCCGTAGTACGGCGCGTACTGGTAGTACACCGGGTACGGCAGCGCCTTGATGGCCGCCTCGAACACGTCGATGCAGTAGCCGGACACCAGCGTCCTGCCGCTCGTCGTGTCGTTGTACACCTGCACGAACTGCTCGAACCCGTGCTTCACCGGCACGGCGATGACCAGCGACCGTTCCACCGGCGAGAAAGCCCACCCGTCCGGAATTCGCACGTCAGATTGTTCCATGCCGGGGAAACTGACTTTCTTCAAACCTTCACCGCTGTCGGCGGCGAACTCCGGCGAGATCCCAGTCTTTATGGTCCAGAACCCCACCGTCTTGAGCCCGTCTGCGGCGAAGTTGATGATCTCGTACGCCGGCGTCTGCGAGTGCCCGTCTGACAGCCTGAACTTCCCGGCCAGCCCGTCGAACGTTGTCTCACGCACAGCCTTGAGCAAGTTCTCGCCGGTGGCAGACACGCCGAGCTGGTCCAGCTCAGTCAGCCCTCCTTCGGGTGGCATGAAATCCGAGCCAGATATTCCGGCCACCTCTACTGCCGCGGCGACCGCGAACGCCGAGTCGTACGCCTGGAACGCCGACGTGGTCGGCTCCTGGGTGTCCGGAGAGCCATTGTTCTCCAGGTGAAACCTCGCCTTGAACCGTGTGGCGAAGTCGCTGGTCCGGTTGGTGGGTGGCACGTACTGGCGAACGCTGAGCATGCCCTGCATTGCGTCGGTGTCGTCGGGGCCTAGCGCGTCGCCGTCGCCGGTGACGCCCACGGCGGACGTGGCGATCCAAACGTAGCCCCCTCAGACATCATGCCGGCGTCCTTGGCCCTGTGAAACAGTCGCAGCGCCAGTGGAAACGACATGTGCACGACGAAGACGCGCGCCGTCATCGCCGAGGCGCGGTACAGCACCGCGTCGAGGCGGTCGTCGGACGCGTCGGCCGGCACCGCGGCGCGGTGGGCGACGGTGGCGCCGACGCCCCGGAGCGCGTCGGAGAGCGCCGGGACGATGCCAGCGCCGAAGCTCGAGTCCTCGTGCAGCAGGACCGCCGCGCGCCAGTGGAAATTCTCCAGGACGGCGGCGATGGGCGCGGCCTGGAGGGAGTCTTCCGGCGCGGTGGCCACGGAGAATGGCGCGGTCCGCGTCGCGGGGACCGCGGACAAGGAGAGGACGGGGACGTGGGCGCGGTCGCCGATGCGCGCCACGAACTCGGCCTCGGCGTCGGTCCTCGACCCGTCGATGATGGCCAGCGCCTTGGCGTTCTTGATCAGGTCCACCGCTGCAGAAGCCGCGGCGGCGACGGCGTCGCCGGACGAGTCCCGGAAATGCAGGTCCACTCTGGTGGTGGAGTTGGCGTGCGCGGCGTAGTAGTCCTCCACCGCCATGCTAATGCTGGTCCGCCACCTCTTCCCGGTGACAGAGGCCAGGTCGAGTATGACGCCGACATTGACGGCCTCCGCAGCGGCCCGGTGGCCGAGCAGAGCTGCCAGAAGGCATAGTAGCAGGAAGGAAGCGGAGGTGGTGGCGAAACGCGTCTGCATTTTCGAGACGATCGGTTGCTGCTGCTGCTGCTGCTTTGTTCTTGTTCTTGTTCCTTCGGGACTGGAACTGGACCTTGTTTTATAGTGTGATGATTGCGTGTCCGATGTCCGTGGCATGGCGTGGCAATGCATCGCGTCGGCGCGTACTTGTTTTTTTTATTCGAATTCGAATGCTCCTTCGTTGAACGACGATTTGGCAGTGGGCATTGGCTAAATTTTACTTTTACAGTGCCCTAGTTCTATCAGACGAATGCGAAATTATGCAGATGAGGTAGCAATTGCAAACACTGTCTGAGCCCCCGAAACATTGCTGTATTTTATTAAAAAAAGAGGTAGTAAGTCCCAAGTGCCCAACATAGCTTACCTGGCGGCTGATGTCAAAGAGTCCTCAGTAGTCAGTGCTCTAGAAACAACACGTGGCTGAAAGATAGGGATATGCAGGCCAACATCACGTCGTAACGCATACTACAATTTGTATCTCTATGGAATGCCATTCATGTGCATCAGTGCACATCTCACACAAGAAAATCACAGGTGTCATCTCCTAGAAGAGTAGGACTCTTTCTCGGTCTAGATATAGTCAGATTCACATCAATCTTTATGTGTTGAGGTGAAAACATATGAATTAAATAGTGAATCCGTCAACATCCAAGCAATGCTCATATGTAATTTTATCCATCTCAGTACACGTGAATTGGAGTGGATTTGAATGCATTCAAACAAGACCTCTCAGTCTATCGAGCACGATTCGTTGAATCATGGGACGCTCGAACCACCACAAAACACTGCAATTTGGAAAACCGTCATCAAAGTACAAGTTCTGTTCCTGGTTTGACCTTCGTTAACATAGGACCTCGGCTCCGCCACATTCCTTAGAAAAAAAAAAGAAGGACAAGCTCTGCTAATCATTCAAAAGTGTGTTAGACTTCGTTTGGATTTGCTGCAACATAATAACTAACAAACAACTCCAATATGCCCACTATTTCAATATGCGGATCTTGTTAGAATTGTGTCCAATGTGTACAATTTATTTACCTTTTATAGCTAAGATGACTGTGGCTGGTTTGAGCCTATACATAGATCTAGCAGTGTACATCCCTTTCTTCTCCGATTTTCAAACAAACTTTATCTTGGAATGTTGTAAAAAAAAAATCTTGGAAATCCTTTACCATCATCTGAATTAGTAAAATTAGGATTTGAGAAGCTGGCAACATGTCATTCTCATCTCCAAATGTACGTTAGCAGTAAGACTTCGATAAAAATCCTTGTGTTGATGTTCCCATACTTCCAAATCCTCGGGCCCACATATATGATTATATTCTCAAATTTGACCATGTGATATTTGAAGCCTGACAAAGAAATTCAACTAAGACATTCATAATGGATTGGTCATCTCACAACTTGTCATAATAAGCTAATCATCATACATGCAGTTGAGGGCTCCTGGAAATCAATGGTCCATAAAAGACCCAAATGATTCCTTCTGGCTAGGATCGAAAGTTTGATGCAAGGTTCAGTGCATCCCTCAGCCATGTTGCTATCAGACTCCACGATTGTATCGTTGAATCTGGGGTATATCTGGTTTGAGCTCCACATCCCACTTCCCCCTATTTGAATCGAATTGTGCCTTCTCATCTGAACTTGCCGTTACAACTCCCTCCTGCTTTCGAGATTAGGCATTTGTTTTTTCTCTTGGAAGGTATCTGACTGAGGCATCTGGGGTGAGCGATGGTTTCAGACCCATCTTTTCTCTTGTCTTGAGCATCATATGTATCTTTATTTTTCCTTTATCTGAACTCTAAAGCATAGACTGTTAGGAAGTTTACCTGTACAGAAGGAAAAACATTATAATGGTCTAGCCTGTTCTACTGATTATTTGTTAATTTCTTTCTTTCCTGCATACATGATCTTGTTTACACATTTTAGTTTATGATTTAAACTATTTATTTACCTAAATGCCTGAACTTTTGTGTCCATGCCTGTTCTTGCTGTTTTTGCACATTTGGGATATTCAAAGCAAGGCATTTGAAAACTTTCATGTGGTGTGCCATTGATGAATGAAAGTTGTCTGGTAAACAAACATATGCTTCCTTACTCAGGTTCAATTCCATGTATACCCTCATCGTTTTATTTTTTTTTACAAATTTGCTCAGGTTCAATTCCATGTATACCCTCAATGTGTTTGGGTACTTAACTTTTTGTGGGCACCAAAAAAAGAATATTGCATGCTTATTGTCACTGGAGATCTACAGAATAGTTCTAAGTGTCAAATCTCAACATGCATATATCCTGTAATATTTGAGATGTAATATAAACTCCTCTCAGGGTTGACAAACATAGCGAGGAGATTAGAAATCCCCTGAACCCAAACTCGACAATTCGAATTGTTGCACCGTCAGTATAGCTTACTGAAAGTACTAAGGTAGAGTCCTGGTTTTTACCTTTTGACATAATCTAAATGTTATATACAAGACCTACCTAGCTAATTAAATAGCATCCGTCCATGCAGACTAAACCTGACATGTTGAAACGTTAATTAAATGATGTTAATGAATCCTTGTACAATTTGTGTAAAGTTAGATGCATTTCAAGCCTTCAAACTAATGAAAAGATATGTATTTTCTTTCCTTGTTCTTCTTGAGTTCCTGCTAATTCAAACTGGTTTAGGATCCCATTCAACATGATTCGGCACCGATGCTGGTCCATCAATCCCAAATGATGTTGATTCCCATTCATCGGAAAAAGAAAGACAGACATAAGTACAATCTACCACTAAATTATATTGTCCCAGCTGCTGTGGCATTCTGTTGGAATATCAAATGGTGATGTGGTTTCAATTTGTTTCAAGATTTGGATGATTTCCTTAGATCCTCTGTACAGTTTGAATAAAAGATTTCAGAAATGGTCTACTGCATTTTTATTCAGAAATGGTCTATTGCATTTTTATTCAGAAATGGTCTACTGCATTTTTATTCAGAATTCTTCTCTTCAGTGCTAGCAGGTGCAACTTGTGCTTGCATGAATATCTTGTCTAATTTATTCTCTTCATATGTTGCAGTTCCTAAGTTTAGCATCTGTGTAACTTCTGTGTATTTGTTTATTTGTTGAGGCCGAGTAATCACTTCTTATAAGAAACATTTGTTTATTTATTTTCTATCAACACATTGGGACTGCTAACTAAGGGTTTCAGGTTTATTTGTTTGCTAGATGATCGGAGGCCAACTGAACTCTGAATCAACCATCAAATTTCACAAATTTCGCATAAAATGGCCAATTGGATTTACCATGTTGCATAGTTTGGTTGGCGGTGCGGCCTGGTGGCCCATATATGACATGTGAGAACCTTGGCTGCAGCGGCACCGAGCACAGAGCAGTATGCAATTTAGATACAGTTTCAACTTCTTAAGTGTATCTTGCTATGTAACTAACAATATAATAATAATAACTCTTTGTATTGATTCTTTTTTTTTGTTGAATAGTAAATCTAATCTTATCGACAGATTGATTACCAAAACATATAGTATCATTCGTTGCAGTTTGATTCACATTACAAAATATTCCGTATGAGCACGGGCAATATACTAGTATACTACAAGTGAGTGAAACTCCCTGGGGACAAATGAGGTAAAGGACCCTTCATGAATCCCTTTTTACTTGACATGTGGTTCAGTGCATCAGCAGCCATGTTGAACATTAATGGTGGCAAGGGATCACCCTGTTCTAGTCCCCTAAAGGTTTAAAAGTATGGTCCATCAATCTCTAATGTCGCCACTGTCTAAATAAAAGAGAAACTCCACTAAAGGATGGATGTGGCATGTTGGATAAAATGGTGATGGGTTTCATCATCAAGTTTGGATGGAGAAGTATGAATAAGATAGAAGCTTGAATCTTTTCCTTGATGATGCGTTAAACTTCTGTATCACTATGTGGTGAAGTTTCTTCATCATATTCACTTATTAAAGTGTGGGTTGTTGAACGAGAAAATAAAAAAATGGTCACCATCAAATTTGACAAATTGCATAAAAAAGGCCAATTTCTAATTTACCATCACAAATTTTTACAATCCCTTAGTGTCATCAATGTCTCAATGAAACATGGAGTCCACCACGACAACTAATCTCTCAAGTCAAATTGTCTGAAACTTTCCAACCAAAATATAATCTAGTAGTATTAGACAGTATGACATTATATCAATAGTGCTAATTCTTTGTTTTTTTATCTCCCAGCACAAAATTAGGAAAAAGTAAAACAAACAAACCATGTAACAACGAATTAGAGAAAAGCAATCAATTATTGCAGACCACCTCAGCTTACTTGGGTGCAACACTGTCACTACAATAAAGAAGCTAGATTGACTAGAGATGACTGTTTAAACATCCATCACAAACGGTAAAGGCAGTGCAGAAAAATTAGCTACATCTCTCAACTATCAAGCAAATAATTTCACTATTTTGCCTGATTAGTTACACTATATAAACTTGATTTTTGCACTTGCAACCTACTACTATCCCGTACCTTAAATGTTAATCATTTGAGCTTGAGTTATGTTCGCTACCAAACAAAAGACTTGAGCAGCACCTCCAGTTGCTAGCGCTTCAACAGTGTCTCAGTCGGTTTGTTTCAAAGCTAAGTGATGTGGCAGGTATCTCATGGAAAATGGTGAGCATGATTCTTTGTTCAGGTACTTACATCAGCTTCATCCAGTGACGAAGACAAATAGCTCAAGATGAAATCATCTAGATCTCCTTCTAGAACTGAGTCAGGGTCAGAGACTTCATAGTTCGTCCGGAGATCTTTGACCATACGGTATGGCTGACAAAACGCAACAAGAACAATTACTTGCTAATATATGTTGACATTATACAGGGATGCTCATAGAAATAGCAGTAAGTTGTGATGTTTGTACTTAAGAAATCCATCTCTATTCCATACTATAGCTCATTAGAAAGATTATGACAGAAATAATAATTTGCATAGAAAGATCTACGTTCTCTTTTTCAAAAGTTCACTAGTTAGAAAGATCATGTCAGAAAATTTAGACCAAATTATGTGATTAATGTATCCATAAAGGACCAGAGAGTAATCATTAGTTTGCAGCTTCTTAATTTTTAAGAATCCTGTGATGACTGATGAGTATGGAAATAAAACAGAAATAGAAACATTAACTCTATAGACTAGAAGAAAGGGAACACTGAAAACACAGATAATGCTACTGAGAGATCACAGCTTTATCAGACTAAGAGTAGTTTAATTTGGTATTCTAAATGGAAAACTTACATGGAGAACATAAGATCTTATTTGGTTGCCCCAGCTGATTTCGTTGAGTGACTGTGTGTGCTCTGCATTCATCTGTGCTTGGCGGGCAATCTCAAGATGATCAAGACGAGATTGGAGCACTGCCATTGCTGATGACTTGTTCATGTGTTGTGATCTGTATTTCTCAATCAGGAGTACAACACTTTAACATTTATGTTTATAAACATTCAACGAGACAGCACAACAAGTAAAGAATGAACATTGAAATCCAAAGGAGGAAAAATTACATATACCTTTCATTTTGACATGTCGCACTTATACCAGTTGGAATGTGCACAATTCGAATGGCACTCTCTGTAGTGTTGGCATGCTGACCACCAGGGCCACCAGAACGAAAACGTTCTATCCTAAGATCAGAATCTTTGATCTGGTATTGGCTAGTGGCATCCCCAAGAATAGGTATTACAGCAACAGCTGCAAAGGAAGTGTGCCGCCGCTTTCCGCTGTCAAATGGAGAAATTCGCACTAATCTATGAACTCCTACTTCAGCTTTGGCATATCCAAATGCATATTCACCATCAATTTTGATAGTGGCCCTCTGTAAAAAGCAGCTGTTTAAGATCAGTTTCATTTTTTTCGAATCTAAATACTACTCAAATTACAAAAACAACTGCATCAAATGGACAAAATTTATACAGCAAAAAAAAAGTATGTTCAGCAACACATACTAGTTTGAAAAAACAACCTTGATTCCAGCTACTTCACCAGGCATCTCTTCTACCACAGTGACTGTATATCCTCGTCGCTGGGCCCATGACCTATACATGTTCATGACCATTGCAGCCCAGTCCATGCTCTCAGTGCCACCAGCCCCTGCCTGAACCTGAAACCGTAACCATAAGGAATCACCCATTGAAAACCTCATTAGGAAAGCACAAGATGAGCATTAGCACTTCAACTACAATTCTACAAATGCTCTAGATGGATCAGTTAGATGAAAATTCTTACAAACATAATGAAATTATTAAGGGAGGCGAAAGATAAACCTCAATGAAGCAAGAACAAGAGTCATTGTCTCCAGAAAGTAGCGCATTAAGTTCTTTCTCCTTTGCACTTCTTCTCATATCAGCTAAAGCCCTCATGCTTTCCTGCACAAAACAGTTAAAATAACAGTTAAAACAGATATATGGTTTGTACAATGAATGGAGAAATAGATCTCTGCTGTGAGCACTGTGCTCACCATCTCAAGCTCATTATCGTTTTCTTCACGTGCAAGCCGTAGCATCTCAATGTGTTCAATCAATTCCTGCTCAAATTGGTTCACTGACTTAATCTTGCCCATCAGCTCACCCTGCTCACGGCTAACCCTCCCAGCAAAAACTGGATCTTCCCAGAGGTCTGGCCTCTCCAACACCACAGCCAATTGCTTCGTTCTCTCAAGAATCCATCCCCACTGAACAAATCAAAACAATGCCCAATTCAGACAGGATAAAGTGCCCATTTGGCGAGCATAGGGCACACTGCACAAAAGATGTTCGCTCAAATGCCTGAATGAACCAAGAACCTAAAATGCACACATCCTTGCGCAACGATAGAAGGCAATCCGGAAATTTGGCCTACGGAAAATCATGTGAATCTTAGACCTTGAGGCGCTTCTTGATGAGCTTGACTGACTGCGCGACGGCGGCGGCATGGCTGCGCCAGTCGCTCTCGGCTTCGGGAAGAATCGTCCACCCCTTGTTGGCGATCGAATCCACCGTCAGGCCGTCCGCTGTCATCGGAGCCTCCGCCACAGCCTCCGTGGACGGAGAGGAGAACCACCGCAGCGGAACGCGGAGGAGAGTGGAGCCGGCGGAGTGGGTGAGGCAATCAGTGGGCCCCAGGAGGGACGCCAAGGCGGCGCCATGGGTGAGGAGGCAGTGAGTAGTTCCTGGCCTCTTGCGCTGGAGGTGGGAGACGAGGCGCGCCGCCGCTGATCTGGTTAAGAGGCGGGAGGCCATTTTTGTGGGCTTCGAACGTGCTCGCCGCTGCTATGTAGCTCGCCTCGCGCACAGGCACAGCTCGTCTAGACAGGACAGCTCCTCGCCATCGCAGCCTTGCACGTGGTCGCCGGCACGGCGGCACCCACCGCTCGGGATGCGGCCGCCGTAGCCCGCTCGGAATAGTCGGTGGTGACTGGGGGCGAGTCGAAGTGGCCGTCCGGGAATCGGGAATCAGGGAGGGTGCTTTCAGCCGCCTCAGGGCCGTTGATTCGACCCACAAAATTAAGGTTAATTAACCTTTGATGGATTAGAGGGGTCGACCTTAAACAAAAATCTAAATTAAATGGATGGGTTATGACAAATTCTTGTCGGCCACGAAAGATTTCAATTATAAATAGGTAATGATCCTTCATGTTGACATTTTTTAAAAAAGAACATAAAAATGTATTCAATAATTAGTTTCATAATACTTATTTTCTATCATAAATAATATCTTATATAAATTTAGTCAAAGTAGAGCGTGTCGGTTTCATCAAGTGAAGGGTGGTTGTCTTAGCCGTTGTGGTAAGAAAGGGGAAGCGTAGAGTACATCACATAAGAACGAGGTCGACTAAAACAATAAGGGGACTGAGATTGACTTTGCTCAGTAAAATCACAACGTAACTTTGTCTCCATCTACCCTCCGTATGTAATACTGTATCGATTCAGTGTCTAATCACAGCCTAAAGACTCGTTAGATTCGTATCACAATTTGCCAACAAATTGTGCAATAACTTCTTTTATTTTGTCTATATTTAATCCTCATGGGTAACATTTGATAGTTTTATAATTTTGAAATTTGGATATGCTGGCTAAATGGCTAGTGCGTTAGAGTACGTTAAATTATACTTCCTTTATTCTAAATTGTAGGTCGTTTTTGATTTTTAAATGCATTTATTTTTTTACATGCATCTAAACATAATGTATAACTAGATGCATAACAAAAGTAATGTATTAAAAAAAAACTAAAATGAACTATAATTTAAAATGGATGGAGTATTTTGAAAGAATGTTATGAAGTGGCTAGTCATATAAGATAGGTGATGGTAGAATTTATAATGTCTGTCGGTGATGCTGTTAGCCGCAACGGCATTGGAAGTGGGGATCCTTGCACTAGAAGGCGGAACCCTCCTTCAACCCCGATGTGTCCTACTTGTCAGAGACAGAAACCAACCCGCGGCCGGCCGTAGTCTCTGTCGGCCGCCGCCGCACTACCGACTGCCACCTCCACAAGCCGCTGGCGGAGGACCCTCGCGATCTCTGTAGCGCCACCGCATCGCCCACCCGCGCGATGGAGGCGCCGCGCCGCGCCAAGGAGGCCGGCAACGACGTCTACCGCAAGTCCTCGGTCGAGGCGGCCGTGGAGCACAACACCCCCGGCCTCGGCGCGCTCCGTGACCCCAGTGACATCACCTTCCTCACCAACCGCGCCGCCGCCTACTTCCGCATTGGCAAGGTCGCGTTCCCCCTCTCCATTCCCTCTGTGATTCTATCCCATACCCTCGCTGCGACCCCCAACCGCCGCTAACGCTTTGGGACTTTTTTCAGTACGAGGAGTGCGTGGGGGACTGTGACGAGGCCGTGAAGCGCGGCAGGGAGCTCGGCTCCGACAGCGAGCTCATCGCGAAGGCGCTGTCTTGGAAGGCGTCTGCGCTGCTCGAGCTCGCGTGCTGCGCTGCGGATTACACGCCGGCGATAAGGGCCCTCAAGCTGTCGCTGGCCGAAAGTTATAGCGAGGAGACGCTCGAGAAGCTCAACGAGGCGGAGAGAGAGAGGAAGGAGGTTGAGGAACAGGAGCGATTGGATCAGGAGGCCGCCAACCAATACCGCGAGAAAGGTTTGGATCTTGCTCGATTACAGCACTATTGAAATGTGAATTTGGGCAATGTTTCTTTGAGGAAGTTGGGACGAGTAGATACTTCTCCTAGTAATCTGTGTTTTTTAAGCATCATCATGTATCCGATTCCTAAGTACTAGTTATATGCCATACAATGATACAATTGCTTCTTACTGTGAAATGCTGCAGGCAATGAATTTTTCAGGCAGAAGAAATACGATGAAGCAGCAATACACTACACGCGAGCTATGAAAATGAACCCAAAGGATCCAAGAGTAAGCATATTCATTGTTTCCCTTATTTTCCTTCTCGATCCTTAGTAAAGTAGTACTATCTTCAGTCAAATATAGATGACGTTTCTGGCAAGAAAACAAGAAGAAAATAAGCTAACTCCCCCCATGTCTGAATGTCAAGTAAATCTGACCGGAGGTGGTACCCCTTTTGAAATTTGTAAAATTTTTGGTAAACTAAAATTTTGCATTGGTAAAACGTCATCTATGATCGGTCATATTTGGCATGCATTGTTCGTTGTAAAGACATTCTCTGGAACTGACCCATTTTTTATTTGGCAGTCCTGGTTATAGCAGTTCATTTAATTTATGATTTATCTTACAGGCATTTAGCAACAGAGCTCTATGCCACATCCATCTGGGAACTTTTCCTCAAGGTCTTGAGGATGCAGAGAAATGTATTGAGCTAGATCCAAATTTTCTAAAGGGCTATGTGCGTAAAGCTAAAGTCCAGTTCCTGATGGAAAGTTATGAAAATGCTTTGGCAACTTACCTAGAGGGCTTGAAGTGTGACCCAAATAATCTGGAGGTTCTTGATGGCTTAAGAAGGTAGCTTTCCAGTTCTCGACTAGTCTTCTTGAGTCATGGCGTGATTTAAATTGACATTGTGTTTGATTGAATTAGATGTGCAGCATGCGTTAAGGGGTCTAATGCAGGTGATGTTGAGCTTGAGGATTTGAAATATGTTGACATTGAGGAACTGAAATATTTCTCGGTAAGTCTAGTAAGAAAACGAAAACTAAAAAGAAAATTCAGGATTATCATTTTTCAGAGGATAATCACGCCGTCACTGCCACAGTCCACAGTACCATTTATTCTTGGCATGTTAGTTGATGTTTTGCATGCACAAAGAATATTTCTTTTATTTCCAAAGGAACAAATTCTATATGAAGTAGAGCAAGAGAACTAGCCTGATGGAAAGCAAGCCAAATGGCCATCGAAACTTTGAAAGTCAATCGACCCTATCCAGCATGCCATGCCATCATGCACAATCGCCCATTCAGCCTGACTGAAGGTCTCAGTTCTATATCTCCTTTGTTTATCTTCTCCAGTCCTACCATGCATTTCCCTTTTTTTCTCTTCCTTCACTCTTGCAGCTACCTGAACAAGTGACCTCAGTCTCACTGCCTGTGCTGGCTTTATGCAGGTTCGGTATTAATAAGATATTGCCATTAACATACAGTGTTCTCCATTTCCCTCTTTTGTCCATACTGATACTGTGCACGTGCTTGTTCAGACTGCCGGCTGCAGTGGCTGTCTTAATTCCATGTTGTGTTGCAATTTAATTTAGTAAAACATTAAATCCTTGACAGCATATTCAGAAATCCACAATTTAGATTAATATTTAATTCTAAGCAATATTTTTCCTTTTTAATATTAAAGATTATGACTTTTTGAAGTCCAATCCATGCATGCAAGGTCATCCTCTGACACATCATGTAGATCATCTCAGCGGCCCAGCCTTTGACAACCTTCCCATGACAACAGATTTAGTTTTTCTTTAAAAAATAAGTCTTTCTTGAAAGGAAATTGATGAGGATCCTCCTGGAGAAATATGTGTTACTCATTTTTCACTTGAAATGTTTCAGTTTAGTGTGCTTGATTGGGTATTTTTGGCAGGGTGATGGTCCAAACACTGGACACCAGCAGAGGAGCAATGGGGTGCCTGCCAGCGGAGTGGTGACTTCTCAGTGTCAATGCAAGTAAGATACTGCACTTTTCCCTTTTTTTTTAAAAAAAATGTCAGGAGCTCTGCCTGTCAATTAAGAGTAAGACGCTGCTCATTACTGCTTCTTCAGATAATTGTGAGAAACTTCTCCCTGCTCTGTCTATTCAATTTTAGCCTTCACTCATTTTGTGCTCTGTGTCCATAGCACCAAGGACATCGACGAGTCATCCGCCGAGAAGCTGTACGACGCAATGAGATACGTCACGGCCAACATGATGCTAATCCAGGTCCCTGTGCTAGGAACAACAAAGGAATTCTGGCGATTATCTGACAAAGCGACTAGGATCAGCAGAAAACTTGCATTAATACTGAGGAGCCACCACTCAGTTGGCAAGTATCTCGCTGCTCCTCTGCAGGTGTCCAACATCTGGATTGGGAGCAATGGGAGTGTCAAGCTAAGGGGGGTCAGTTTCACTGGTAAAGGCTTCAGCATTGAGCGTGTGAGAGATGACTACAAATGCCTGTCCAGGATCCTGACAGCTTTAATTACTATCTCGGGTGGGGATTGCACCAAACTGCCTCCGGACTACGCAGAATTCCTTCGGCTCTTGGAATCGGACACCCTTACAATGAAAGATGAATATTTGATTGTAAACAATGCTGCACTGCTGCCCATAAAAAACCGGTAAGGTCTTTACTTATTTTACCCTTTTTAGCTACAGGCTCATTTTATTACTTGTGTTGACACTTCACAGCACTGAGGTCTTCCTGATGCTACACGATAGAATTATGGATTATCTTGGGTCAAACAAGAAGAAGAAGAAGAAGAAGATACTCTATAGCCTCCCCTATAAGGAAGACTGGTTGGATACTGCCAAGGCAAATACAAAAATCAACCGGTGGATTGTCAATGGTCAAAACGAGTACAGAATGACTCCACATGATTTACTGCGGCTCAACAGAAATATAAGAAGCCACTTGCATCATTACAATGACGGCGATGACATTGAGGAAGTTCTATATTGTGAATGGCCCAAGCTGCTCATGGTCATGCAGAAGATGTTGTATTTGGAAGGTGAGCTCGAAGGCACTGACATTCAGAACAAGTTCGGCTAGTCGTCCTACACTCCTGCAAACATATGTGTATATATATTCCGTGTTTCCTGCGGTTGTTAATATACTGTTCTTCGATCAAGCTTCAGCGCGAAAGTTTATGCTGAATTGCTGATGTAGTGATATGTTACCTGGTAGATGTAATATATAGCTAGGCTTGTTGCTTTCTTCGCTTCTCATCTTGAAGGTAAAGATGGATCAGCCTATAATAGTATGCTGTAAAATGTTGCCTTAAAATTCTAAACTACGCTGTAAATTTGGGTTTGCATTCATCCTTTTGATAATGCCTGGGTTGCGACAGTAAGCGACGTTGCAAGACTGGGAGTCGCCCTCGCGTACTACATATATGTTTGCCAACAACCGGAATAAACAACGTTGTCAGGAGACTCTGAACTGGTCCACAGAAAAGTCCGTTTCAACTGCCCCATCAAACAAGCTGTTCTCAGTCCTTCTCTTACGTTAAAACAGCATGTTCTCTTCATTCAAATCTTCTTGTCGCGGCTTCCAAAAAAAAAAAAAAAAGTTTACTTCTTGTCGCAGTGCATGTCTTGATTACCATTTGTCACTCTCCAAAGTCCAATTAGAGGTGTGTTTAGTTCTTCAACTTTTCTTTAAAATTTTCAAAATTAAATGCACCGAAAAAGATGTATAACCGGCTTATAAAATATAGGTAAACAAAATAATTAATTTGACTAGTTTAGATGTACATTTTTTGAATAATTCTTGTAAGCCTAGTTAAAATTAAATGCAAAAAGATGTAAGATGTATAACCGAGTATAAAAATATAGGTAAACAAAATAATTAATTGTACAGTTTAGATGTACATTGCAAAAACAATTCTTGTGTTCTCAGTTATCCTATAGTAGGATAATATTTATCACAAACAAATAAAAAATGTTACAGTTTTCAGTTTGCTGCATTACCAATTTCAGGGATCTAAACCCACGAATAAATTGCTGCCAATGGAACCGCTACGCGTTTTCAGAAGGATAATAGTCACTTCACCAGTCAGGATCAGGATATAAGATGACGAAAGGAGTGACCTGTAGTAAATCCAGACGTCAGTGACAAAGGGGCTAAAACTTATGGCGTCGTTGTTAATTGGGTTTGATGTAGAAAATTAAGCAGCATCCAGTGTGTTGATTTTCCAACTAGAGCGGTAGAGCCTCGTCAAAAACAATGATTTCCATGTAGTAGAAAATCATGCCAGGGGAAACTACTACACAAAATCGATGGCCACTACCAATTCGATCAGTACAATTCACCGGTCTTACCCAGGGAATAAAATGACGAAAGAGTGAAAAATACCGATCCAGTTGAGGCCCCAGTGACGAGTCTGCTCTGAAAAGATTAATTCAACGCAACAAGGAAATTCTATGGAAATTGCTGGACTAAGCATCGTCTTTGCATCTGATAGAGTACATGAAAGTGACTAAATTTCATAATCCATGCTATCACCAAAGTTTAGGAGGAATGTTCTGAATTTGTCTTGAAGTTTCAAGATCTCATTACATGCATTCCCCTTGAAAACAGAAGGTATATCACATGGAATGTTCTGACTTCGCATTTAAGTTTTTATTTTCCTTTCTTTCGTAAGTTATTTTCTCTAATGTAGGTGGCTAGAGCTTTGACGTTGTAATGTCACAATTATTTTACCAGTAATAACGTCAACATCTCTGACGTGGAAGCTGAGCCTACACACTTCTTCTACCAAAAAAAAAGGATAAAAAAATGGAGTGATATTGGAGTGACAAATAATCTCACTCTATTGAACCGGAAAACCAGGGTGACAAAATCTTGACTTTCTCTGTTTCAAGTTGACATTTGACAACCCATGAAATTTCAGCTCTGCTTCCACCTTTGACAAATGTATATAAAACAATAAAACTATGCAAGCGTCATGCCGTCATGTTGCTTGATATCATTCCAGATATCTTGTTTACGTTATTATCAGCCAAGGGAAAATTTCTGTCGTTAGATACTCTGTCTTTAATAATTAGCTTTTCAACTACTGTACTAGTCTTCTTTTTTAAAAAAGAAACACAGCTTAAATATCTAATGATCTGTTATGATACTCTAGATCTTATATCGAGTAGTAGGTACAGTTGCACCCAAGAGGCTTGTCACCTCACAGTGTATCATACAATACAGTATTGTGGTGAAATTAAATTAATATAGCCAAGTACCTACCATGATCAATTTTTCAGTTTCCCTTCCGGGTTGGCAAAAGATTCTCTCTGCTCTTGTGACTTTTTCGTCTATTCCTCTTGAGGACAAGATGTTCTTGAAGAGTTGGCTGTCAGTCCATGTTGGGTGGCGCACGTACGTACGTCTTCTAGAAATGCATGTACTCCCTGGTGTGGGAGAAGAGAAATGCATGTAAATTAATTTACTGGTTATAGTTACCAAAGGCTGAATTAATACTGCACACTACTTGAGATCGAGCTAACCACCCCCATTAACGTATAAACATCATCACGGGACGGGATGGAGATTCCAAACACACTTACACACACATTTAAAAAAAAAGATTCCAAACACACAGCTTGTTCTTTATTTTGCAACAGTGCAGTATTAGGTAGTAAGTAGTGTATATAAGAAGATATCAGTTCGTCGTAGGCTCGGTAGTAAAGGTCTGGTATGGTCAATATAGATCTGCTATCAGTACAAGTACACACAACTTTGTGGGATATGCGTAAATGTTCTCCAATGCAACAAGCGCGTATTTGGTCCACCGAGAGCACCGATTAGTCTGTCACTCTGTACATACGTCGTTGTAAAATTCTAGTGAGATACTCAAGGTCAATGTTTACAAGTTGTACAAACACGTACTGTCGGTCCGTTGTCTGCGACCATACGATACGCATATGATGCATCCGGTGGAGGCAGTAACGCGTGCTGGGTTCTTCCTTCCACTATAATCTCTCTCTCCCGGTGCTATAATAACACGTACACGGGGCGGACCAAGACCAAGGAGCACGAGGTAGCCATGGCAATGGCATTGGTCCCGGAGTTTTCCCTTCGCCATTGGCCATTGGACTCGGTTGGCTCCGTTCCAATATTGTTCCTTGCATGGCGCTAGATGCCACCGTGACACGTCCATGTCACGACCATGTGTGTCCATGTCCCTACAGTGGTAGCTTCTTGCGTGCCCCACCCCACCCCACCCCCGCCCCACGCCACATGGGATGGGACTTGGGGAAGTCAAGTCAAGGCAGTGCATATAATTTTCCAAACAAATGATTTAGAAACGTCGCAGTACCAATGCCACACTCCAAATCACGCCGGCAGACTCTTGCGCGGCCCGCCGACCGACCGGGGGCAACCATAAAAACCCCGTTGCGGCGCTCGCTAGCTGCTGGGAGAAGAAAGAAGCTAGCAGTTCACGCACGCGGCTGCAGTTTGGTAGCATCAGAGAGCCGCCGCAAGCTGCCCGGCCGCCGGCGGCGCCTGCACTGCAGTGCAGTGCTCACCTCCCTCCCAGACACCTGCTGAGTGATCCATGCAGTGATGGGGGGGAGGCTGCGCTACGCCGACTCGTCTGCTCCTCCTCGCTCCGTCTCGGGATCCTCCTCCTCCGTCCGCCTCGTTCTGACGGCGGTCGTGTTGCTGCTGGTCTGGTGCCAGGCGAGCCTGCGCGTGGCCACGGCGCAGCAGCCGGCGCGGGTGCGCGTGGGCGTCATCCTCCACCTGACGTCGCTGGTTGGGCAGCGGCGGAAGGTGGGCATTGAGATGGCGGTGGAGGACTACTACGCCGCGCACCCGGGGTCCAGGACCAGGGTCGCGCTCAGCTTCCGGGACTCCGACTGGGACGTCGTCGGCGCCGCTTCCGCCGGTAATCTATACTCCATACAAGCTCGATCCTCTTCCCTCGATCTCACTCGCTGTGTTTTCCATTCTTGTGTGTTTCAATTCGGCAGCAAACGAGCACCAGCAGCAGCAGCCGCGTTTGTGTAGCTGCGTCGTGGCCTGTACGAGCACCGGTACGTGTGATATGAGCCATGAACGAGCACCGGTTCCGGTGGCTCTGCCGGCCTGCTCCATCTCAATTAAGCAAGCAGGGCCATGGCTCTGCATGCGTAGCTGTGTGCGCCGCGCGTCTCCTCCATCTAACTTTCTGCTCGGACCGATCTGAAGTTCTGAACTACAGGCCGGAGGTTGCTGACGGACCCAACTCTCTTCTCCTTGAGCTAGCTGTCCAGTTGCTTTGCTTTCAGTACGTACATACCGCGAGCGTCGTGTTGTCGATGGTCTAGCTATACCATCCACACGACACGGATCCCAAGTGGCCAAGTAAAAAAAAACACCATCGACAGAAAAAAAACGTCTCCTCACCAAGCAATTGCAAATTAAGAGTTCCTGCACCAACTGATTAAACTGCCATTTCCACTACCTACTATACATGTCATGATCGTCTTCCTAAGACGACAAAAATGCATTAGATTTCACAAGATACTCCATACGTGTCTGCCTATCTGCCCGTCGACGCGATAAGTTTATTTAAAATTTATTAGTAGAAACCAACAAGGCTCCATGCATGCCTCAGACTTGGACTAGTTCTTGGTGTTCCGTCACCCAGGCACGTGCCTGAGGGTGGGGCAGCGACATGGTCCAGCAGTTGTGGTTGGGTTGGGGCCTTCAAAGATGCCAGACTTCAGTCCAAGTACAGGGAAGCAGGTGACAGAGATTGATGATTCCAATGTATAGGCAGTACAGTGGTGGTGCTTTTATTCGAAATTAGTAGATCCAAATAGAAATATATTTTTTTAAAGGGATGACAAAAAAATGTCTACTAATTCTTTTAGAAATGAGAAGAATTTGAAGTAGTACTGGAACTGTTCTAAGCAGCAGCTAGTATCAGTTTTGTCACTAATCCTTCCAACATATATAGATATATACTGTGCACTAGAACTGTTCTAAGCAGCAGCTAGTATCAGTATCACATATATAACCATATAAGCCTCGGTTTTACAGTGGACGTCATCATGCGTCTCTTTCGCTCGCTGGTGACCTAATTAACCAAGCTTACGGGGCAGTTAGTTAGTACAAGTATAGGTTGCGATCACTGGTGTCGGTCTCTCAGTCGTCGTCGGACACCACAACAGTGGCAAACAACTGAAGACGACGAAAATTCCTGCCGTGTTTCCGCGTGGAAAATTTGCGCCCGCGCCTTGTTGGCGGTTCGGCGGTTCACCGATGGGGACTGGGCGCCATTCAATTGGTGACCTCTCTCTTTGGTCGGTTCGGTCCTTCGGAATAGTCCTCGGCCGGTTTCCCATTGATCGATAGCTGCTGGAAAGGTAGCTCTCGATCGGTCACTTTCAGTAGCTATGAGCCTGTGATTAATTAGCGGATGATAATATTGTCGTAAACCCATCTATCACCTGCAGATGCATGGTGCTTTTTGCCTTAATTAGAGGTCAATTTTGAACAGTGCGATAGGAGAACAACGGTTATTTTTTACTTTCTATAAAAACTATGGGATTAACTGATTAAGACGTGGAGTGGAGGTGAAGCCGGTCATCAGTCAACAACAAACCACAAACTGCTTGGCAACCAAGCAATTTTTGAGGTCTGCTGGTCATTTGGTCAACGAAATTAAATGGAGAGGTGTAGAAGAATCTAGTAGCTTTCTGCCAACAGTCCTCTCACCGAGAGAATCAGCTACTCGTACTCACGAATAAAAGCCATCTGTCAAGGAATCAGGATTCGATGTTTTTTATAATGTCCGTATGGAAAATTGAACTTTCACACGACGAGCTTTAGTTGTTGTGCCATACTACAACCAAAGCATGAAACTAGTGTTTATTTAGCAGCTGAAATAAAAAAGGGATTAGCCATATTTTAGGTGTTTGGATTTTCCTGCAATAATCTTATATAACCAACTAGTTTTAATTAAACTGATAACTAAGTGATATTTCATTTTTTTTTTCTTCTGATATATAGTCAAGCAATGATAAAATTACATGTGTTTTTTTATAATAAAAAACAGGCACCTCGAATTAATAAAAGTGCAAATGCAAAGATTTCACATTTAATATTTATATGGAAGAACTTTTTTTTTACCAAGAAACTTAGACAGTAGTACTATATGGTGCAGAGGTAAATAGAATCTTTTTTTATTCCAACGTCTGTTACCGTTCTATAGGCCAAATTATCATTTGGGCCGAGATGTTTATGGGCTTTTGCTCCATCATATTCATTCCTGAGCGGGAAATCATTTGGTTTCCGTTTGCTTGCAGCGGTGGACCTGATCAAGAACGAGCAGGTGCAGGCCATCATCGGCCCGCCGACGTCGGCGGAGGCCGAGTTCGTGGCCTACATCGGCAACCACGCCCACGTGCCCGTGCTCTCGTCCTCCGCCACCTCCCCGGCGCTCTCCCCGTCGCAGACGCCCTTCTTCGTGCGCACCGGGGTCAACGACTCCTACCAGGCCGCGCCTGTCGCCGCCGTCCTCGCCGCGTTCGGCTGGCACGCGGCGGCCGTAGTCTATGAGGACTCGCCTTACGGGTCGGGCATCCTCCCGGCGCTCGCCGGCGCGCTGCAGGGCGTCGGCACCAGGATCATGGACCGCGAAGCCGTGCCAAGCGACGCGGACGACGACCGCATCGACGCGATGCTCTACGACTTCAAGGCGATGCCGACGCGCGTGTTCGTCGTGCACATGAACCCGATTCTGGCCGCGCGGTTCTTTCGCCGGGCGAGGATGGCCGGAATGATGACGGATGACTACGCGTGGGTCGCCACCGACGGCGTCGGTAGCGTCGTGGACGCGCTGAACCCCGACGACATCAGCGCCATGGATGGGGTCGTCAGCCTCCGGCCGTTCGTGCAGGTGACGGACCGAGTGAGGAACTTCTCCGCGCGGTTCAGGGAGAAGCTCCGGCGGGAGTACCCGAGCGCCGACATCTACCCGCATGACCCTACCGTCGTGATGCTCTGGTCGTACGACACGGCGTGGGCGATCGCGGCGGCGGCCGCCGGCCGCCGGTGTCTCCAGCCCGGCGTTCCAGACACCGCCGCAGAGCGCGGCGGTCACGGACCTGGACAGGCTCGGCGTGTCGGCAACCGGAGCGACGCTCCTCAAGGCGGTGCGCGAGACGACCTTCCGCGGCCTCGCTGGCAACTTCACCCTCGTCGACGGGCAGCTGCAGCCGCCGGCGTACGAGTTCGTCAACATCGTCGGGAGGAGCTCGAGGGCGGTGGGGTTCTGGACGCCGGAGGCTGGGATCACGCAGACTCTGGGCGGCGACGGCGCAATTAAAGGGCTGAAGAAAATCCTATGGCCAGGTGATTCCATGTCCGCCCCGAAAGGCTGGGTCGTGTCTCCGAACGGACACAAGCTTCGCGTCGCCGTGCCGATGAAGAATGGGTTCGAGGAGTTCGTCCGCGTCGACGGTGAGTCGACGACATCAGGAGGACATCCAAACATCACAGGCTACTGCATCGAGGTGTTCGACGCGGTCATGAGCAAGATGCCATATCCGGTGAGCTACGAGTACGTGCCATATCCCCACAGCTCCGTGTCCTACGAGAGCCTCGTGTTGCAGGTGCCTGATCAGGTCAGTACACAACCAAGCATGACACAACACGTAGGATCTGTGTAGTATGTGTGCTGATCGAGAAGCTTTGATTGGTGACTGCAGAAAGCGGACATCGTCGTCGGCGACGTGACAATCACGGCGAGCAGGATGGGCAAGGTGGACTTCAGCATGCCGTTCACGGACTCCGGGTGGTCGATGGTGGTGGCGGTGCGCACGGAGACGAGCACCAGCATGTGGATCTTCCTGCGGCCGCTGACCACCAGCCTGTGGCTCGCCAGCCTCGCCTTCTTCTGCTTCACCGGCTTCGTGGTGTGGGCGATCGAGCACCGGATCAACCCTGAGTTCCGAGGCACGCCGTGGCAGCAGTTCGGCCTCATCTTCTACTTCGCCTTCTCCACGCTCGTCTTCTCGCACAGTACGCGCCAAAAGATTTAAAATTAGTTTCTTTCTAGGCCGATTGATGGCTGAAACGTACTGAAAGATTGAGCCTGCGTTCTGTTCTGCAGAGGAGAAGCTGGAGAGCAACCTGTCGAGGTTCGTGGTGATCATCTGGGTGTTCGTCGTCCTGATCCTGACGTCCAGCTACACGGCGAGCCTGACGTCGATGTTGACGGTCCAGAAGCTCCAGCCGGCGGTGACCGACGTGAGAGAGCTTCAGCGGACCGGGGCCGTCATCGGGTACCAGGAGGGCTCCTTCATCAAGAATTCGCTCCAGAAACTAGGCTTCCACGAGGCCAAGATGAGGAGCTACGGGACGGCGGAGGAGTACGCCAACGCGCTGTCCAGCGGGCAGGTCGCCGCCGTGTTCGACGAGATCCCGTACCTGAAGCTCTTCCTGTCGCAGTACTGCGACGGCTACACCATGTTCGGCCCGGTCTACAAGACCGACGGCTTCGGGTTCGTCTTCCCGATGGGCAGCCCGCTGACACCGGACGTGTCGCGGGCGGTCTTGACGCTGGCGGAAAGCGAGGAGATGGCGCAGATCGAGAAGAAGTGGTTCAGCCCGCCGGGAGAGTGTTCGAGCCAGGGCGGCGCCGCCGCCGCAGCTATCGGCTCCTCTAACCTCAGCTTCCAGAGCTTCGGCGGGCTGTTCCTCATCACCGGCGTCGTGTCCGGCCTCATGCTCCTCGTCTACCTCGTCACCTTCGTCTACCGCGAGCGCGGCGAGGTCCGGCCAGAGGAGGAAGGCTCGGGGAGCTCGTCGATGCGCCGGCTGCGCGCGTGGCTGCGGCACTTCGATCAGAAGGACCTCAAGTGCCCCACGTTCAAGACGGGGAATGACGACTCCATCAGGGATGGGAACCAGACGCAGAGATGGGTTGAGTTGGAGTCCGTCAGGAACGGCCGTGGCGGGAACGGAACGACGCAGGCGGCGGCCGAGGAAGCCATTGGCATGAGCCCGTTCAGCACCTCCACTGCGTCGGAGATGATCAACTCCGGTTCATCGCCGGCGTCAGAGCTCGGGACCTCGTTCGAGCAGAGGATGCAGGAGGCGCCACACTCTGTGTCTCGTAACTGTACATTACAGGGAAATTGCTCCGTGGCATGCCTAACAAGCCATGTCTCAGTTTGTCTATAGATAGTGTACATCAGCTAGGAAATTGCTCCTTGGCATGCCTAACAAGCCATGTCTCAGTTTGTCTATAGATAGTACACATCAGCTAAGCAAAGTGCTGACATGGCAGTACTTGTAACTGTGGAACAATCTGTCCAGAGTGCATCATTAAAGGAGTATGTTTTGCAATCCGAAGCAAAATGAGGAAAGAAAAAAAATATCTACGTGCCACTTGCATGTGGATTCATCCTAACACTGTCACGCTGGATACTGTACAATCTATACATGTTTGTAACTGACAAACTCTTACACCACTAACAGTAGACCTGAACCGGAAAAAGCAGTAGTTCTTCGATGATAGTTGTCACGGGCCGGAAAGAAAATGAGTGAAACACATCGCGTACGCAAATGAACATGCTCTAGGACAGTGGTAACGGCAATCTGTCCAATTGGACAGTTATTATGGTGTTTTTCACCAGATTATTCTTGCATTGACACACAACGTTACAATACAAACAAATCAAGTTTGTTTCCTTAAAAAAGAACTTAGGATACAACAACGCATCTATCTATAACCCCTATATAGAAGGAGGCCACTAGGGGACTTCTCGGACATGCTTGAGAGCTTACCTCAGCAGCCCCCCACCATGTTCTCTTGCATGCAAAGGAAAAAAAAAAAGAAAAAAAAAATCCTCCAACGCTGCTATTCATCTGTAGTGCCTTGAGTTCCATCCATGCATTAGTGGTGCAGTTTTCAGTTTACAAGCTCCACTAGCCATTCATCGTCCTCCACCCTGGCCACTAAGCATGCATGAAACGTTTGTTTCTTCCACTAAGTATGAGCAGCGCCGACTCTACCCCTTCCCTCCTCCCCACGATCCAACGACATCTATATATGGCATGGTACAACTTCTCGCTGCAGGACCTTGCCTCCGACTCCGCCGGCAAGTTTCCCCGCAGCATCCCCGTCATGCTGGACTAGGCCATCAGGAATGGCTCGTCCGACAGACGAAGGTGCTCCGCTGCCGATGGCTTGCCAGTTGCCGGAGCGACAACAGCCGCTGCGTTAGCTCTACCAATAACGCTCCCGGGTATCTCTGCAAGTGCAAGGATGGATTCGATGGTAACCCGTACATAGCTGATGGATGCCAAGGTGCACGCTCATCCCCTATATATAGAAGGAGGCCACTAGGGGACTTCTCTCGACATGCAGAGGTGCCACCTCAGCAGCCCCACCATGTTCTCTTGCATGCAAAGAAAAAAAAAAGAAAAAAAAAAATCCTCCAACGCTGCTATTCATCTGTAGTGCCTTGAGTTCCATCCATGCATTAGTGGTGCAGTTTTCAGTTTACAAGCTCCACTAGCCATTCATCGTCCTCCACCCTGGCCACTAAGCATGCATGAAACGTTTGTTTCTTCCACTAAGTATGAGCAGCGCCGACTCTACCCCTTCCCCTCCTCCCCCACGATCCAACGACATCTATATATGGCATGGTACAACTTCTCGCTGCAGGACCTTGCCTCCGACTCCGCCGGCAAGTTTCCCCGCAGCATCCCCGTCATGCTGGACTAGGCCATCAGGAATGGCTCGTCCGACAGACGAAGGTGCTCCGCTGCCGATGGCTTGCCAGTTGCCGGAGCGACAACAGCCGCTGCGTTAGCTCTACCAATAACGCTCCCGGGTATCTCTGCAAGTGCAAGGATGGATTCGATGGTAACCCGTACATAGCTGATGGATGCCAAGGTGCACGCTCATCTATATATCTGCGTGCGCAGACTGCACGAGGTGGTCGAGAGAAGCATGTGGCGGGCTCTGCCTCCGACGACTTCTCCCTCCTCCGTTGCCTGCGGCCACCATCGAAGCCAAAGGTTGCTCTACAAAACCCACGACATCTAGAGGAACAACGCGATCTCCTTCACAGTAAGATCCCTCGATACCTTCCCGTCCTCTTCCGTCATGTCCGCGCCGGCCATCTCTCAACGGGAAGCTACTGTTCTCCCTGTGCAGCTCTACCTCGGTTATGCCAACGCACGCCCTTCCACTACTGTGTGTGTCGCCTGCATCAGCTCCTGCGCGGCGCCGTACTGCTGTGCAGCAACGAATCACGCCGCCCACTCCAGCGCCGGTATGGGGCCGTCATCGTACAGAGGCACGACCACATGCCAAGAGTGGTATGTTCGGCGCCCTTGCGGCCGCAACAAAGCTGTTTACTTAACTATATATGGAGCATTTGCCGCATTTGGTTTCCAATTAGTGGATGCCAGCGAGGGAAGGAAGACAGTTTTGTTTTCTAATTTGCCACTTTGTCCTATGTATCTCCTAATTAGCAGCCTTGCTGAATGAGGAAAAAAAAAAATACCATGATCTGTTGATTGATTGATGCGTGCAAGACAACCAAACGTGATACAAAGAAAAAGTACCAAGACACTAAACAACCTTAGGTTTAATGTTATTTAATTAAACTGAAATAATATTAAGTTAAGAATAAATAAACTAAAACTCAATATACTTTTTGTTGTTTATTAATTTCAGAACTAAGATAATTATTATTAATTCCCGGGCCGCGCGCGGCCTCTAGTATATGATACAATACAACAATGCATGGTCCCGTACCATGGGCCGGCCATGACTTCGACCATGGCACGGTAAAGGCCAACAAACATGCATCCTCGCTGCAGTCAACCCAGTTCTAAGAATCTAGTGCCCGCTGCTCCTGAACTGTACACAATTCTAACGATCTATGAATGGGACCCTGTGTAACGACCCACATTTTTATTAAGTAATTAACCTCAGATCAGTAAGCCATTAGTTCCTCATAATTGCACCAGCAGGATAATGGATGCACTTTGGCATAAATACACAAATCATATATTAATCCTTGGAAAACTTGTGTGCATGATTCATGTTAACCAGCCCCTCATGCTGCCACACAAAGACACACAAAAATACTCTTCACATTTTCCAAGTGCACTATACACTACAGTAGGCCACTATTTCACCCACTCCTATGCTGTCCAACTCTTGGAACAACAGCTGTCCTGGCTGTGATGAATCGCCTAGGGGAGTAGGAAGGAAGCAGTGGTAGAAAAAGGAGGACTCAGAGGCTTGCCTGAACCGTAGTAGCAGCCATCCACCATTCTCCTTCTGGCTCTCCACTCAGACTGAGCCTCCAGAGAACACCCGTGCACTCCTTGCTTGTGAGAAATCACCAATCCACCCACCAGCCCAAGATGGTGACTTGATCATGGAGAGTGACACAGGGGTGAGAGGGGGTGTTGACCAGAGTGGAGTCACCAAAGAGCCGTGGTTGCATATAGCTTCGAAGCAAATTGGAGCACCAAGATGCGCAAAGAGCGAGGAGCAAGTGTCCGAGATTAAGGTGAGGGTCACAAGCAAATCTTAGAATATTTCCCTCTCTCTACCAAGGACATAGAACACATGCCATGTGGATACATAGTGGTGTTATACTAAATTTTCTCACAGCAAACAAATACGGGTAAGATGTCCAGGCTTCAAGAAAAATGATGAAATAGCTATTAACAGACTGATGCCTAACTAATAATCTTCTAGCACAAGCATACACATGGTATTGCACATCCCAACTTGGGGAAAATAAATAATAAGCCAAGAGACTTCACATCTAGCAGCACACAGCCTGTAATCTTGAGTCAAAGACAATATGAACTAAGCACAGGTATGAGCACAAGAGCACTCACAGTCGATTGAGGGAGTTGTTGCCGCAATCCAAATCCCCTCGCACACAGCCACCCCCAACATCACGTGCTCCTTGGCTCTACCTTTGGGCGCCATGGTCGCCGTGCTTTCGGCACCTCGGTGAAGCACGCCGCCGCCGCCACCGACCTGCACACATAAAAAGAGGGAAGAAATCAAGGGAAATCAAAAAAGGGGAAGATAATACGCAACACTAGGAACCACCGAGATTTATTTTGGGGTAGCATCCTTGAAGAGCCCAACCATACTTGTGGATCTAGAGAGAGGAAGGGAGCGAGAGGGCGCTCGGCCATGGGCTGTCGGGTGCGAGGAAAGGGGAAAGAAATAGAGAGAGAAAGAAGGGATTGATCGGCTCGGCCGTGCATTGAGCACTACTTGAGCACATGATTTGCTGCCTACTTGAGCACTACTTGCTATCGTGACTTTTCAGGATTTGATCTTGGAAGTTCCAGTGCACCAGCTCAGCCAAGGACTCAAGGTTTATCAGGATTCTCTATCTCAAGGATGCTAGAGTGTTCATCAGATGCTATCCACCTAGCCTCTAGTATGAAAATGATAGCGGATGGGATTGTATTTCGATCGTTCACTGCAGATTTCACTAAGATGTGGTCTGAAGCCCGCTACTGGTACTATATGTTCCTAGTAAGTGAACAAGGCCGTGCTGTAGTACAGGAATATGTTGATCATCTTCATCATCCTGGAGGTCCCCTTAACCCTCTAGTAGTAGAAGAAAATGAAGAGGAAGATCCAGAAATGGTGCAAGAATAACCTGAGGCAGCAGAAGAAGTAGATAATCCAGACGTACCTGCTTCACCACATCAAGTAGTCCCAAATGCTCCAGCAGTGCTACCAGAACTTGGACATCCTGAACCACATGTTGAGGCACCAGAGTTTGAGCCCTTTCCACCTGAGCTCGCTGATGGACCACCTGTACAGCCAACACCACATGTGCTTCCACCTCCCCGAACACATGCAATAGCGGCATGTTGGAGCATATCGAGCACGCATGAGTGTGTTCGTAGTGAAGCCTACATGGGAGCGGCAGCTACCGGACCTTTACGAATCAAGTGTTAGGACCGAGGGGGAGTGAACGAGGCGGTAGCGAAAGAACGGTGTTGCGGGGATCAAACTTTAGTCCTTCGACTTCTAGGCGCACAACATCGGCATCCCCGCAACAAATGGAGATATTTTGGAGTTAGTACTAGTTGGACTGCAGTAGGAACTAATGTAGTGTAGTGATCTGTAATATAAGTGGTGATCAGTAGTGCAGTCTTTGGAGGAGTCAAGATCTCTCATAGATCTTGCTTAGTGGCTTGTAATAGTTAACTAGACTAAGACCATGTGTAAGGAATGGCAACACCTAGGTTGGATGTAATGCACCCTTATGAGTATCTAAGACTGTATGGTTAAATAATCAGTGTGCTATGCATTTTCATGTGTATGTGTTGGATGCCAGTGATTAGCAGGGTTGTTGAATTACTCCAGAATGTGCAGCTAGCATACTTTTGTTTACCCAACAATACTAAATACTCAGTACATGTGCCAAAAAAAAATGAAGGATTACTCAACAATGCTCATCTTGCAGGATGGACAGGCGTGGATTAGGTGAAGAGGACCTTATCATGCGCCTCGGGTCCAATGGGAATGGAGGCAACTCATCTGGAAATCACAGCTTTCAACCAGGAGGACAACCAACAAACTATCCCCACTTTGGTGATGCCGGAACTTCTGATGCCAATGGCAGGGCTAGGAACCATGGGGATGTCCTGTTGTTCATGGAGAACTCCCGAAGAGAGTCACAAGAGAACCAAAACCGCTTCATGGAGGCCATAGTAAACAGACTTTCTCCAAGTGGTTTACAGCAGCCTGGATTTCTCTTGAGGCAATTCCTTCAGACTCTACCTCCAACCTTTTCCAAGGCCATAGACCCACTTGAGGCCCATGATAGGCTCTTTGGAAGTTGAAAAGAAGCTTGAGGCAGTTGGTTGCTCATATGAAGAGAAGGTGAGATATGCGGCCCACCAATTGACAGTCGGGTCTTCTTTGGAGCTTGGTGGTCAAACTTTAAGCACAATCGTCTTTTGCAAATGAACCTATCACCTGGACAGTATTCAAGCAAGCTTTCACCTTGGCATTTGTCCCAGAAGGGAAAGTGTCTATTAAGAAGAGAGAGTTTCGGAACTTAACCCAAGGAAACAAAAGGCTGGCAGAGTATGTGCATCAATTCACTGAATTGTCAAGGTATGCCCCTGATGATATGAACTCTGAGGAGAAGAAGGTTGAGAAATTCATGGAAGGGTTGCACCCGTTCCTTCGGATGCACTTGAAGCCTCACATGATCACCAAATTCCAAGATCTGGTCAACAGGGCCATAGTTCTTGAAGAAGAGCACTCTCTGTTGGGTGAAGAAAGAAGGAAGAAAGCAAGATTTGTGCCAAGGCCCATGATGCAGCATACGCGAGCACGCCCCCAAGTGCCACCATTTAAACCAGCCCCAACCAACTACCCGGGTTCAGCTCCCACATGTGGAAAGTGCGGAAGGAGACACCTTACCAAGGACTGTTTAATTGGATCAAATGTATGCTTCAACTGCGGCAAAGAAGGCCATCGCAAAGTTAATTGTCCCCATCCAATAAAGACGACGGTCTGCGGCCTGTATATATCGCACTCAAGTGACCAATCAACCCCGTTTGGGAGAGGTGGTGGTGGGCAAGTGAACACGGGCGAGGGAGAGGAGCAGGGGCGTGGTGGACCAAGTGGGAGTACAGCAAAGCCGAATTATGTGAACGCAGAGCAAGCCGGGCGCGACTACAGATGTTGTCTCGGTAAATTACTCATCCCACCCGCTTTGTTGCACAGTCCTTTTTGATTACGGTGCTACACACTCGTTTATCTCTCAAGAATTTGTGCTTAAACATGGATTAGTACACGCACCCTTGGAAAAATCCATGTGGGTTAATACCCCAGTGGGCAAATGAAAATAGAGAAGATATGCAAAGACCGAAATTTTATAATTCAGAATATTAGATTTTTGGCAAACCTGGCGGGTGATAGATATGACCGGATTAGAAGTGATATTAGGTATGGATTGGTTGCATGGGCATGGGGTATTGATAGACTGTGAACAAAAGTGTGCATGCATAAGAATACTGATGGCTCCAGAACATTTTATTTTGGAGTTCTGACTAGACCGATACACTTTCGGATACAACTCTAGCAAGCCTTAAAGAGAAGAAATTAGAAGACATACACGTAGTTCAAGAATTTCCCCGATGTCTTTCCTAAAGACTTGCCGGGCATGCCACCGATATAGAAAATAGAGTTTGCAATTGAATTAGTACCCGATGACGTCACCCATCTCCAAGAGCCCCTACAGAATGGCAAAATAAGAGTTAGTTGAGTCAAGAAGAAACAGGTTAGATGACCTGAAACAAAAAGGATTTATTAGAGAAAGTGTGTCCCCTTGGGGTGCCCCTATCTTGTTCTCGAAGAAGGATGGAGGGCTCAGGGTTGTGTCTGATTACCGTGAGCTTTGAACAATGTCACAATAAAGAATAAATACCCACTACCACGGATAGATGACCTATTTGACCAACTAAGCAATGCTTGTGTATTTTCAAAGTTTGGACTTAAGATCCGGGTTATCATCAACCCAAAGTGAGGGCGTAAGATATAGAGAAAAAAGCCTTTGTGTCTAGATATGGACATTATGAGTATCAATAGTTCCTTATGGGTTAACCAATGCACTGCTATGTTCATGAACCTCATGAATAAGATCTTTATGAAGTATTTGGATAAATTTGTGGTAGTTTTTATCGATGACATCCTCATATACTCAAAAAAGCAAAGAAGAGCATCTTGAGCATTTGAGAATTGTACTTGCAAATCCTAAGAGAGAACCAACCTGTATGCAAAGTTTAAGAAATGTGAATTTTGGTTAGACCAAGTAGCCTTCTTGGGACACGTAGTGTCGGGAAGAGGAGTTGAGGTAGACCCAAGCAAGATTGATTACGTGATGTCATGGAGTAGGCCTACAACTCCCACCGAGATACTGAGCTTCCTAGGTCTAGCCGGATATTACCGCAGATTTATAAAAGGATTCTCCCAAATTTACGCTCCACTCACTAAGTTACTAAGAAAAGACATTCAGTTTGTTTGGACAACGGCTTGTGAGAAAAAAGTTTTCAAGAGCTCAAGAATAGGTTGACCACTTTGCACCGGTGTTGGCCTTACCGAGAAAGTGGAGAAGAATATGTAATTTATTGTGATGCCTCTAAGTCGACCGGGTGTGTCCCGATGCAAAAAGGTAGAGTGATAGCCTATGCATCTAGGCAGTTGAGGAAACATGAAGAAAATTATCCTACCCATGACCTTGAACTAGGAGCTGTGGTTTTTGCACTAAAGGTTTGGAGGCATTATCTCTATGGATCTAAGTGTGTCCTGTATAGTGACCACAAAAGCCTCAAATATATATTCACTCAGAAAGAATTAAAAATGAGACAAAGGAGATGGCTTGAGCTTATAAAAGATTATGACCTCACCATTAACTACCATCCTGGAAAAGCTAATGTAGTTGCAGATGCTCTCAGTAGAAAAGCACATAGTAATCAGCTATCAGTTGAAGACTATTCCCAAGAACTAACTGCAGCGTTGGCTAAGATGGAGATAGAGTTCAGATTGTCAATTACAAAAGCAAATATAGCAACTATGACATTCCGTCCCACCTTGCTGGATCAAATCAAAGAAAAGAAGAAAGCAGATGCATTCGTTGTAGAAGAAGCAAGAAGAATTAGGGCAGGACAGCCATCAGAATTTAGATTGGATGAAGACGGAGTTCTCTAGAATCATAGCAGAATTTGTGTACCGGATGTTCCTGAAATTAAGGAATTAATTTTGAGGGAAGCTCATGATACTCTATACACCATGCACCCTGGGAGTACAAAAATGTACAGGGATCTAAAAGGCAATTTCTGGTGGAGAAGTATGAAGAGAGAGATTGCAGAATATGTAAGCAAGTGTGACACTTGTCAGAAGGTGAAGGCTGAACATCAACGACCAGCTGGGCTATTAAAGCCACTAGATGTTCCAGATTGGAAATGGAGGATATATGCATGGATTTCATCACAGGTCTTCCCATGACCCTACGCAAGAAAGATACTATATGGGTTGTGGTTGATCGGCTCACTAAGTCAGCACACTTTATTCCTACCACCCAGAAATGTTCATTTGACAAGTTGGCTGAACTGTACCTAGAAAGGATTGTGTCTATCCATGGAGTTCCAAAAACCATAACCTCGGACCGAGGATCGATTCACTTCAAGTTTTTGGAAAAGTCTCCACGGCTCTCTAGGGACAAAACTCAACTTTAGCACTGACCTATCATCCACAGACGAGATGGCCAAACAGAGAGAGTGAACCAAATACTTGAGGATATGTTGAGATGTTGTGCATTGAATTTTGGTGAGTCATGGGACCAACACCTACACCTAGCGGAGATTTGCATACAACAACAACTACCAATCAAGTATAGAAATGGCACCATATGAAGCTCGTATGGACGCAAGTGTCGATCACCTATTTGTTGGTATGAAGTGGGCGAGAAACCATTGTTAGGCCCAAGTTTAGTAAGGGAGAATGATGAGAAGATCCGGGTAATCAAGGAACGATTTGCGGATTGCCCAAAGTAGACAAAAAGAGCTATCTTTGATAAGAAGCGTAAAGAATTGAAAATTGTGCCGATTTTGTGTATTTGAAGGTATCACCAATGAAAGGAGTTCGTCGATTTGGAATAAAAAGGAAGCTAAGTCCTAGATATGTTGGACCATTCAGGGTGTTAGAAGCGAAAGGTGCAAAGCGACTTATCGGCTAGAATTGCCAACTCAACTTTCCAAAATACATGGCGTATTCCACGCCTCACAACTAAAGACATGCCTAAGAGAGCCATCTCAACAACTTCAAGATCCGAATATCAAGCTACAAACCAGACTTGACCTATGAAGAGCGTCCACTAAAAATATTAGAAGTTGAAGATCGGCGGGAGAAATAGGAAGATACAATTACGCAAAGTGCAATGGAAGAACCACTCGGTCAGAAGCAACTTGGGAAAAGGAAGAAGACCTACGCAAAAGCCTATCCCGACCTCTTCAAGTAAGTTCGATTTCGAGGATCGAAATCTTTCTAAGGGGGTAGGATGTAACGACCCACATTTTTATTAAGTAATTAACCTCGGATCAGTAAGCCATTAGTTCCTCATAATTGCACCCGGCGGGATAATGGATGCACTTTGGCATAAATACACAAATCATATATTAATCCTCGGAAAACTTGTGTGCATGATTCATGTTAACCAGACCCCTCATGCTGCCACACAAAGACACACAAAAATACTCTTCACATTTTCCAAGTGCACTATACACTACAAGAGGGCCACTATTTCACCCACTCCTATGCTTTGTCCAACTCTTGGAACAACAAACTGTCCCCGACCGTGGTGAATCACCTAGGGGAGTAGGAAGGAAGCAAAGTGGTAGAAAAAGGAGGACTCGAGAGGCTTGCCCGAACCGTAGTAGCAGCCCATCCACCATTCTCCTTCCTCTCTCCACTCAGGAGCCTCCAGAGAACACCCGTGCACTCCTTGCTTGTGAGAAATCACCAATCCACCCACCAGCCCAAGATGGTGACTTGATCATGGAGAGTGACCTAGGGTGAGAGGGGGTGCTGACCAGGAGTGGAGTCACCAAAGAGCCAGGTGGTTGCATATAGCTTCTGAAGCAAATTGGAGCACCAAGATCTGCAAGAGCAGGAGCAAGTGTCTGAGATTAAGGTGAGGGTCACAAGCAAATCTTAGAATATTTCCCTCTCTCTACCAAGGACATAGAACACATGCCATGTGGATACATAGTGGTGTTATACTAAATTTTCTCACAGCAAACAAATACGGATAAGATGTCCAGGCTTCAAGAAAAATGATGAAATAGCTATTAACAGACTGATGCCTAACTAATAATCTTCTAGCACAAGCATACACATGGTATTGCACATCCCAACTTGGGGAAAATAAATAATAAGCCAAGAGACTTCACATCTAGCAGCACACAGCCTGTAGTCTTGAGTCAAAGACAATATGAACTAAGCAATGTGTATGAGCACAAGAGCACTCACAGTCAGATTGAGGGAGTTGTTGCTTTGCAATCCAAATCCCCGCACCACGCCACCCCCAACATCACGTGCTCCTTGGCTCTACCTTTGGGGCGCCATGGTCGCCGTGCTCGGACACCTCGGTGAAGCACGCCGCCGCCGCCACCGACCTGCACACATAAAAGAGGGAAGAAATCAAGGGAAATCAAAAAGGGGAAGATAATACGCAGCCACTAGGAACCACCGAGATTTATTTTGGGGTAGCATCCTTGAAGAGCCCGACCATAGTTGTGGATCTAGAGAGAGGAAGGGAGCAGAGGGCGCTCGGGCATGGTCTCTCGGCCGACCGCAGGAAAGGGGAAAAGAAATAGAGAGAGAAAGAAGGGAAGGGAAGGAAAGAAGAGTGCGTGTGTGTATAGCCCACTCGACCTTGCCTATGTTTTGCTTTTGGACTTGAGTAGTAGTAGTACTAGTACGTACAGTACATGGCTTCAGTTTAGTACCCAAGGTGAGAGCACGAATCACTCAAATAATAAATTAATTTAATGTTTTGACTAAAAGCACACTATACTATATTCTTTTTTATAAATCACAACAAAATTGATAAAGTAACAAGAAACTATTTAATTGCTGTAGGATGAACAAATGGCTACGTCTATATTATATATGTATATATATACTTGTGTGTTATTTTTCTAAGTACCGGTATATATTTATACTAATTACAGTGAAGCGAGCACGGTCGGCGCGGGGGCCTTCTAGTGAAACAAACTGAGCCTCGAGTTGGACGTTAACAACTCGAGCAAGAATCCTTAACCACTCTCTCCTTGAGTTTTTATACAAGTTTGTGAAAATAAAAGTAACTTGCATCAAATATATTTTCTAGAATTGATTATGGATGGATGACAAGTGACTTTGATGACAGGATTAGCTGATGGAGCAGCTAATACCCTACAATATGTTTGGTTGGAAAAGTTAGTAGGATTATTAACCAACTCTCACTTGTGTTATTGGGCCGTATATATTCGTGTCAACCATGAACTCGTTTGGGACGGACTGATTCTATTACTCATGGAGTTATTGTATAATCCCTATGGTATGCAAGGAGAGGGTTGGGGAAAGTCCCCAATGAGTCGTCCATGGAGCACGACCCGGCGCATATATTAGCGCACGTGAGTAGATGTGGATGTATAATTATACAAAATGGAGAAAGTTTCGGTATCTTGGTCGTGAGTCGCACCAAGGGCAGTGCGATGGAAAATTGACCAAGGTAATTATGGCTAAAGTGATACAAACCTGCTAAGGGGTAAAATCATGAATTCATGTCATGTCTCTTGGATTGGAGGCTACGGGAACCTATGGGTGGCTCTTTCTCATGATACAAGTGATAGTAGTGTTTTTCTAAATTAAATATGACTTTTTATACAAATTCTCTTTTCATACAAAATGATATGTGATTGATCATTGAGATTACAGTTGCATTGCCTTGATATACATATATATGCTTTGCCGAGTACGTTGTACTCACTCTTGTTAACTCTCCCTCTTGAGGAGGATCCTCGGGATTGTGCACAAGAGTTCCTAGATGATGGTTATGCCTATGCATTGGGAGGACTATGAAGAAGCTAGTCGTGTTCTCACACCTCCTATGGAGGATGGGATGAATAAATAATCCCCCTTAGTTTAATTATGGATATCGGTGGCGAAATGTATATGTCGCTCACTTAGTAATCTAGCTTGGACTTCTATATATCAGGGCTTGTAATAATGCGCAAACTTGTGACGCTTATTTAAAGACCTAAGATCGTAGGATGGTATTGTAATAATTATGAGTACCTTCTAGCTATTCTCTGTTGTCAACTTTGTTAATGATTTATTATTCGACAAATCATGTATCTGTGGAGTAATAAATCACGGCTAGGGTTATTATTCAAGGTGATAATTACCCGGTCGTCACACCCCTAGTACAATTTGCAAGTGAGTGACCAGAGGTGATGTCGGGAAATGATATGCCAACAAGGAAATGGTACCTAAAGAAACACAGGACTTGGAATTTTACCTGATTGACATAGGAAACTCTCATTGCTCCCCATTTATCATGAGAGAATGATAGGGAACTTTGTTTATTTCCACAATGGTTGAGTGCTCCTGTAGGAGTGGTTGTTTCCATGGCTCCCCATCCATTTGAAAACATATGCTCGGGTCCCACTCGCCACCCCTCATTTCAAATTTGATAGCCGCAGCCTGATAGCAGGAAATGGATTTTGGATCATATGGTCCATTAAAAAGCATCCGTAGGAAAAGACGCGTTAGGAACAATTCAGGACACAGACTGAACTGCATAATAACACCGACTAAACTAAGCCCCACAAATTTATAAAACCTTAATAAACCAAATAATTGTGACTAAAAAAAAAACCAAGATCAAGGTGTCTCATAAAAAAAGATCACAACAACACAGTTGCTTATCACTCGATTATCCCAACAGACAAATCTTTTGCCGACATATGATGCAAAAAGTATGACAACAAAAAATAAAGTACCTGGGCAATGTGCTTTGCTTTGATAAGTTCAGCCATAACAAATGAAGCATGCCAACCTTCCTTCAGACCAAATATTTAAAGTAAGCCGTCATCTGAATGAGCTTCAACAAAGCCATTTAGGTCCCTTAACTTTCAAAGTGCTAATTCTAGGTCCATGAACTTGTCTTCGAATGTCGTCTAGGTCCAAACTGGTCCAAACCCACTCTAGATGCTGATGTGGCACGCCGCCGTGGCTTCGACATGTGCCACATGTCGGTTGGTTATATTCTTGTTTATTTTTATTTTTTTGTTGATGTGGCACGTTGACTTTTTCAAATAATAATTTATAAATTTTTCATATGAGCTCGAATAAAGACAAATTTTATATCAAAATTGTAGCCCTCGACAAGATCTATAACTTTGTAGTTGAAAAGTTTTTGAATTAAAATTGTTTAGGGTCCCAAAATTGTAGCCCTCTACATGATCTACCCCGCTTGGATTTACAGTAAGGCTGTGTTTAGATGCTGAAAAGTGAAGCTGAAAAGCATTGTAGCACTTTTCATTTGTATTTGGTAATTATTGTCCTACCATGAGCTAACTAGGCTCAAAAGATTTGTCTCGCAGCATACATCCAAACCGTGCAATTAGTTATTTTATTTACCTACATTTAATGCCTTCCATATATGAGGGCAAAAAGATTTAATGTGACGGGGAATCTTTGGAAACTTGCCAAAGTTTGGTAGGACCTAAACAGGCTGTGTTTAGTTGCTTGCCAAAATTTGGCAAGTCTTCCGAAAAAAAATGCATTGTAAGACTTTTCGTTTGTCTGCAATATTAATTGTTGTCCCTACCATGAGCTAACCAGCTCAAAAAGATTAAATCTCGCAAAAGTACACTCAAATTGTGCAATTAGTTATTTCGTTTTACCTACATTTGATCGCCCATAAATGAGACAAAAGATTTGATGTGACGGAAATCTTTAGGATTTGCCAAAGTTTGAACTCCAAATTTTGGATCTAAACACGGCCACAGCCTAAATTGTACTATGAATATAAATGCATCTGTCTCAGTGTTAGGTACAGTAAAGTGTTCGTACTAATGATATGAATGCTTCTCTCTCAGTGTTACAGTAGGTTAGTTAGGTGGATGGGAGCTCTCGCGCTGTCCAACATCTCTTACTATCGAATCCAGAGCTCAAGCTCGGGCAGGAGAGCGTGGCCACGTCGCCGCTATTCTCTCAGCCGTCGGATGCGGCCATCAGACGATATCGACCATTCGATCAGGTCACGGCGGGTCTCAAACCCGTGCCATCGCGGATGCTCGCGAACCCGCTCGTGGTCGGGGCCGGGGACTCGGCCTCTTCGCGGCGTGACTCTCTCGTCCACTCCGCTGCCGTCTGCCGTCCGCCGCCCCCGCATCTCTCGTTCCAGCCATCACGAACCTTCCCAAGCTGCAGATGGCTCCGCGTGAGCAACCCCAGCCTCCCCCGCCTTGGCCCCTCATCGCCACAGCGGCGCAGCCCCATGAGCTGATGCTTGGCCCAGCCGCTCGCACCGTTGGAGCCGCCGTACGTCGAGGGCCCACCGAGCTCGCGCCGCCGGAGTCGCGGGCGCCCGGGGACCGGCCGCACACGCGCCATCGAGCCGGCCGAAACCCACATCGCGGAGGCGGCCGCCCCTGCGGCGGGTCCACCTTGCCGCCGCGCCAATGGCAGAGGCCACCTCGCGCTGCCATGGCCGGGCGGCCAATCGGCGCCCAAGCGTACCAGCAGGCGTCTCCAGTGCCGGCATCTCCGGCAACATTCCAGACGGCACATCTCGCGCGCGGGCATCCTCTAAGACCTCAACGCGTCCTAGGCTGGGTCCCGGCGGGTCCCTGGTGGCACGGGTGTGGGCACGACTGGGTGTGGGCACGACTGGGTGTGGGGGCGCCACAGGCAGAGGCGGGCGTGCCGTCCTTGGTGCGGCCGGACCCAGCGCGGGCGAGCGCGGGCGAGCCCGGCGTCCCTGATTCTCGGGCTGGACCTTGCTCGGGCGTCGCGTGGGGCGGAGTCCGCGTGCTGTGCTCTCCAAATGGAGTAAATACTGCTGCAATATCTATGATCTCGAGTCTTAACGGCGAGCTGTTCGTCGTGCTGCGCTAACAGGCCCGCCTCTGCTTAAGTCCTTTTCGTCTACTTGCTCGAATCCCTTCCCTGGTAACACGTTCTTTTTCCACATGCTCTTCATCTACCCTGCATGTCCTGTGTTCGACACAACGCCTAGGTCACTTTGGTAACATAAACAGAGAAGATTTAATTTGAGGACTTGCGATCCCAATTCACATCAGATGTTTATGTCATCAATGGCAATTAGTACTCCACATGACTACATCTGGGATGCTTAACAAAAAAGACTTCACAGGTCCTTTTCATGCTTTCTCTTATTTGTTTACATAATTATTGAGTAGCCTACTGTTTTACAGAATTCTTCTAGCAATCATGGTTTCAACTAATTGAAACAATTCTTTACAAATTAGTATATGCAGAGATGGAAAAGATGAGGATTACTACATCGACAAACGAGGATTACTATATGGACGACCAGCTATACCGTAGGTGCAGAAAATTACTTTGCTAAAATTGTTAGTAACAGGTAGGATTCTCAATTAGTAGCTGCTTTCATTTTGTGCTTTTTTGGGGGGCATTTACCTAAAGCTGCAGGAGTTGTTTCTACCAGACAGGTGAATACCTTTGAACAAGGATATACCAGGTTAGCCATGAGAAAACAATCATAGTTTCTTAATGTATATAGTTCAGTATGGCCCTTTTAAAGTGAAACTAGTATTTAGAACATTGAGGACAATATCAGCATTGTCATATTTGAGATAGCTTGTTCATGTTTGGCCACACCTATAACAGCTGCCCGTCTTAGTTTCCCCATTCCACAAACTCAGAAAAAATAACCAACTATACTGAAAACATATTTCCTTCGATTCATCGCTGCCTCATAGTATAAGATTACCACATTAGTCTTACATGTATCTACACTCCTTGATGCTGTGATGTGGAGTGGAAACAACATCTGTTATCATCATGGGGACTCAATTTTATTTATCATATATGCATTCGAACCAAGTGACTGATTAGTATATTTTTAATGGTAGTATCAAACAATCAAATCTCTTAGATTGTATAAAAAAATATACATCGCAACCTTCTTTGGCTAAACACAAAAGAATTATATATAGCACATGTGTTCTCCTCTAACATAGAATATATAACACAGCGCTGTTCAATTACCGGCAGGATGACACCAGTGGGCGCTGGCGCGGCAACGACGCGCCCCGATTTCTAGTTTATTATCCAGTTCCGAGCCTTGACCGACCTGAGTCAAGTCAACGTCTTCTCATCATCTACCAAAGACCCAACAACAGGGAGCTGCACTAGAAGGCGGAGTCCTCCTTCAACCCCGGTGTGTCCTTGGCAGAGACAGAAGCCAACCCGCGGCCTGCCGTGCGCTCCCTCGTGCTCGCCGCCGCCGCACTACCGACCGCCACCTCCACAAGCTGCTGGCGGAGGACCAAGTAGCCGTAGCGCCACCGCATCGTCCATCCACTGGGAGTCGTCGCGCGATGGAGGCGGCGCGCCGCGCCAAGGAGGCCGGCAACGACGCCTACCGCAAGTCCTCGGTCGAGGCGGCAGTGGAGCACAACGCCCTCGGCGCGCTCCTTGACCCCAGGGACATCACCTTCCTCACCAACCGCGCCGCCGCCTACTTCCGCACTGGCAAGGTCTCTCCCGGTTCGCGTTCCCCCTCTCCATTCCCTCTGTGATTCTATCCCATACCCTCGCTGCGACCCGCCGGCCGCTAACGCTTTGGGACATGTTCAGTACGAGGAGTGCGTGGGGACTGCGACGAGGCCGTGAAGCGCGGCAGGGAGCTCGGCTCCGACAGCGAGCTCATCGCGAAGGCGCTGTCTTGGAAGGCGTCGGCGCTGCTCGAGCTCGCGTGCTGCGCTGCGGATTACACGCCGGCGATAAGGGCCCTCAAGCTGTCGCTGGCCGAAAGTTACAGCGAGGAGACGCTCGAGAAGCTCAACGAGGCGGAGCGCGTGAGGAAGGTGGTTGAGGAACAGGAGCGCTTGGATCAGGAGGCCGCCAACCAATACCGCGAGAATGGTTTGGATCTTGCTCGATTACAGCACTATAAATGTGAAATCGGGAGGGGAGGGAGGCCTCTACCTAATTTGAATTAAAATGAAATGCAAGCTGTTCATATGCAAAGCCAAGGCGGCAAAGATAAGGACCACAAGAGAAAGAGAGAAGAAAACGACAAGAAGAAAAATAAAGTAGAAACTAAAGGAAAATAAAATAAAGGAAGACTCTATCTCTTCTCAATCTGTTGGCACTCTTGAACTTCCATCTCCTTGTTCCCAATTTTTTGTCCATGCTTTGATAGCTTTGGTCCTTAATTCTTTCTTTGGTCTGCATTCTCTTATATCAATCACAAAGGAAACATATTTTGGTCGACAATGAAATACTCTCAGAAATTTCCATTTAGTACTTTCGTGTGTATATAGTATATGGGGATTTCCATGCGAAAGAAGACAGAGCACAAAAGAAAGGGACCACTAGATACTTCTCCTAGTAATCTATGTTTTTTAAGCATCATGTCTCCAATTCCTAAGTACTAGTTATATGCTATACAATAATACAATTGCCCCCTTACTGTGAAATGCTGCAGGCAATGAATTTTTCAGGCAGAAGAAATACCATGAAGCAGCAATACACTACACGCGAGCTACGAAAATGAACCCAAAGGATCCAAGAGTAAGCATATTCATTGTTCCCCTGATTTTCCTTCTCAAGTAAAGGCAACTCCAGATCCTTAGTAAAGTAGTACTATCTTCAGTCAAATATAGATGACGTTTCAGGCAAGAAAACAAGAAGAAAATAAGCTAACTCCCCCATGTTTGAATGTCAAGTAAATATGACCGGAGGTGGTACCTCTTTTGAATTTGTAAAATTTTTGGTAAATTAAAATTTTGCATCGGTAAAACGTCATCTATGATCGGTCATATTTGGCATGCATTGTTCGTTGTAAAGACATGCTCTGGAACCGACCCATTTTTCTTTGGCACTCCTGGTTGTAGCAATTCATTTAATTTATGATTGATCTTACAGGCATTTAGCAACAGAGCTCTATGCCACATCCATCTGGGAGCCTTTCCTCAAGGTCTTGAGGATGCAGAGAAATGTATTGAACTAGATCCAAATTTTCTAAAGGGCTATGTGCGTAAAGCTAAAGTCCAGTTCCTGATGGAAAGTTATGAAAATGCTTTGGCAACTTACCTAGAGGGCTTGAAGTGTGATCCAAATAATCAGGAGGTTCTTGATGGCTTAAGAAGGTAGCTTTCCAGTTCTCTTCTAGTCTTCTTGAGTCAGGCGTGATCTAAATTGACATTGTGTTTGATTAAATTAGATGTGCAGCATGCGTTAAGGGGTCTAATGCAGGTGATGTTGAGCTTGAGGATTTGAAATATGTTGACATTGAGGAACTGAAATATTTCTCGGTAAGTCTAGTAGTAAAACGAAAACTAAAAAGAAAATTCAGGATTATCATTTTTCAGAGGGTAATCACACTGTCGCTGCCACAGTACCATTTATTCTTGGCATTTGAGTTGGTTTTTGCATGCATAAACAATATTTCTTTTATTTGCGAAGGAACACATTCTATATGAAGTAGAGCAAGAGAACTAGCCTGATGAAAAGCAAGCCGAATGGCCATCGAAACTTCGAAAATCAATCGACCCCTATCCTGCATGCCATGCCATCATGAACAATCGCCCATTCAGCCTGACTGAAGGTCTCGGGTCTATATCTCCTTTGTTTATCTTCTCCAGTCCTACCACGTCTTTCCTTTTTCTCTTCCTTCACCTCTGGCAGCTAGCTGAGCTGAACAAGTGACCTCAGTCTCACCGTTGGTGCTGGCCTGATCCAGGTTTGAATCAACGTCGGTATTAACAAAATACTGCCATACTGTGCATACTGTGCATGTGCTTGTTCATACTGTGCATGTGCTTGTTCAGACACTGCCTGCTGCAGCGGCTGATGGTCTTAATTCCATGTGTTGCAATTTAATTTAGTAAAACATTAAATCCTTGACAGCATATTCAGAAATCTACAATCTAGATTAATATTTATTTCTAAGCAAAATTTTACCTTTTCAAGATCACAACAACAACATAGCCTTTTGTCCCAAGCAAGTTGGGGTAGGCTAGAGATGAAACCCAAAAGAGACAAGAAACAGAGAAACACATAAAGGTCACGGTTCAAACACGTTGATGGCTAGTCTCTAAGCGCTCCTATCTATAGCTAAATCCTTGGAGATATTCCACTCCTTAAGGTCTCTCTTAACCGACTCGTCCCAAATCAGTTTAGGTCGACCTCTACCGCTCTTTACATTATGGACCCGCTTTAGAACCCCGCTACGCACCGGCGCCTTAGGAGGCCTCCGTTGGACATGTCCAAACCATCTCAACCGATGTTGAATCAATTTCTCCTCAATTGGTGCCACCCCACCCCTATTAGAATATTGTCGTTCGGACTCTATCCCTCCTTGTGTGCCCACAAAACCAACGCAACATACGCATCTACGCTACACTCAATTGCTAGACATGTCGCCTTTTTGTAGGCCAACATTCGAAAGACCGTATAACATCGCCGGGCGAATCGTCCCCTATAAATCTTACCTTTTAGCTTCGAGGCACCCTTTTTGTCACGAGAGAACGCCGGAAAGCTTGACGCCATTGCAACCAACCGGCTCAAATTCTATGCCTAACATCTTCATCAATGTTGCCATCCTTTTTTGTAGCATCGATCCTAAATATCGAAAAGTATCCTCCTTGGCCTCCACTTGCCCATCGAGGGGCTAACATCTCCCTCCTCATGCCTAGTCGCTACTTGAAATCACACATCATGTACTCGGTCTTGGTCCTACTAAGTCTGAACCCTTTCGACTCTAACGTATGCCTCCATAGTTCTAACTTCGTATTAACCCCTGCCCTACTCTCGTCAACTAGTATCACATCATCAGCAAAGAGCATACACCAAGGGATATCACCTTGTATGTCCCTTGTGACCTCATCCATCACCAAAGAAAATAGATAAGGGCTCAATGCTGACCCCTGATGTAGTTCTATTTTAATTGAAAAGTCACTGGTGTTGCCATCACATGTTCGGGCAAACGTCACCGCATCCCTGTACATATTCTTGAAGAGGGTAATGTACTTAATTGGGATTTTGTGCTTTTCTAAGGCCCACCACATGACATGTCTCGGTACTTTGTCATATGTCTTCTCGAGGTCAATAAAGACCATGTGCAAGTCCTTCTTCTGCTCCCTATATCTCTCCATCAATTGTCGTATTAAGAAAATCGCCTCCATAGTCGACCGACCAGGCATGAACCCAAACTGGTTTTGGGTTACAATTGTCACTCTTCTTAGGTGATGCTCGGTAACCCTCTCCCAGAGCTTCATCGTATGGCTCATCAACTTAATCCCACGGTAGTTAGTACAACTTTGAACATCTCCCTTGTTCTTGAAGATCGGTACTAATATACTTCTCCATTCTTCGGGCATCTTGTTTGACCGAAAAATGAGGTTTAAAAGCTTAGTTAACCATACTATCGCTCTTGCACCCAGGCATCTCCACACCTCAATGGGGATACCATCAGGGCCCATCGCTTTACCTCCCTTCATCCTCTTCAAAGCCTCCCCGGTCTTTGCAGGGGCGAAGCTATATATACATTAGGGGATGCAAATACACCACCCAAAAACTGCAAAAACAGTGATTATGTTCAACATTTCACCATATATACATCCCCTATGACAGATGTTCATGCACCCACAGGCTAAGTGCACAACCCTCTAATTTGCTCTAGCTTCGCCACTGGGTCTCTGCCTCCTGAATTCTCCTCACAAAGCGTCTGTTGGTATCGTCAAATGAGTCGTCTAACTCAAGGGTAGGACCCTGATTCTCCCTATTAAACAACTTATCGAAGTACTCCCTCCATCTGTCCTTGATCTCCTCATCTTTCACCAGAAGTCGATTTGTCCCATCCTTGATGCATTTGATTTGATTGATGTCCCTTTTCTTCCTCTCGCGGATCCTAGCCATCCTATAAATGTTCTTCTCCCCTTCCTTCGTGCCTAGCCGCTGATAAAGGTCATCATACGCGACCTTTTGCTATAGTCACAACTTCGCTTTGCAACCCTCTTCGCTATTTTATAGCCCTCGATGTTGGCTGCACTCTTGTCACTTGTTGGAGTCGCTTGAAACACTCCTTCTCCCAAATAGCCCTTTGCACCTCGTCATTCCACCACCAGGTGTCTTTCGCTTCCCGTTTGCCTCCCCTACTCACACTAAACACTTCCGAAGCCACTTTCCAAACATATGTTGCCATCTTTAGCCACATGTCGTCTGCATCTTCTCCTTCCCAAGGCCCCTCGCCTAGCATCCTCTCCTTAAACGTTTGCACTGCTTCCCCTCTAAGCTTCCACCACTTCGTTCATAATCTTGGCCCGTTTGTCCCGGTGGACACGTGCCAGCGAAAGTCGGCCACCACAAGCTTGTGTTGAGGGACAACACACTCCCAGTGAGGTCTCCTCCCTCCTTGCAAGGATAAAGTCGATTTGGCTCGAGTGTTGTCCACTACGAAAGGTCACTAGATGGGATTTCCTCTTCCTAAAGAGGGTGTTCGCTATCAACAAGTCGTAGGCCAACGCGAAGTTCAAAACATCCTCCCCCCGTGCACCCACTTTCGAAACCTACATTAGTCGCACCCACATGGCCGTTGAGGTCTCCTCCTATGAAGAGTTTATCATTGATAGGCATGGTACTAACCATGCTATGTAGATCTTCCCAAAACTTCCTCTTGGTGCTCTCGCTAAGGCCTACGAGGGGCATAGGCACCGATCACATTGAGCCCGAATCTCCAACTACCAAAATTTTACTAGGATAATTCGGGTCCTTGCCTCCTAACATCAACGAATCCATACTTAAGGCTCCTATCGATCAAGATGCCTACACCATTCCTACCCGATGTTGTCCCAGTGTACTGAAGTTTGAAGCCAGTATCCTCCACCTCCTTCGCCTTCTGGCCCTTCCATTTAGTCTCCTGAATGCATAGAATATTAACACGCCTCCTAATTGCTTTGCATCGACTAGCTCTCTTAACTTACCCGTTAGGGACCCTACGTTCGGCTACCTAAACGAATCTTAGTTGGCTCGGCTAGCCGTTACCCTTCGCACCCGTCGAGGGAAGTGCGAAGACCCTTGCTCATTTTTCACTACACCCGGGCGTAGATGTAGCGCGCCACTAAGGTTGCGACGACCCGACCCTTGCTCATTTTTCATCGTACCCGGATCACGATACGACGCGCCACTAAGGGGATGACGACCTGGCCCTTGCCCATTTAACACCACACCCGGGTTCCGGTGTAGCGCGTCGCTAAGAGGGTTACGCCCCAACAAATCTCTTGTGGGTTTCATATCCATTAGAGTGGCTGTTTTTGAATGTTGGTTCGCCAAACCTAACACACCCTCCTCCTTTACCCGGGCTTAGGACCGACTATGTTGAGACGACTCAAGAAAGTCTTCCAGTCAACATAGGTGGAGTTCTTTTCGAGATTAAAGGTTGTGATTTTTTAAGTTGAATCCATGCGTGCAAGGTCATCCTCTGACACATCATGTAGGTCGCCTTATGCATGCATGACTTAATTTAGGGTAGTAATATGAGAATCTCAGCGGCCCAGCCTTTGACAACCTTCCCATGACAAAAGATTAATTTTCTTTAAAAAATAAGACAAGAGACTTGTCTTTCTCGAAAGGAAACCGATGAGGATCCTCCTGGACCAATATGTGTTACTCTTGAGCAGTTAGTACATTTTTCACTTGAAATGTTTCGGTTTAGTGTGCGTGATTGGGTATTTTCGGCAGGGTGATGGTCCAAACACTGGACACCAGCAGAGGAGCAATGGGGTGCTTGCCAGCAGAGTGGTGACTTCTCAGTGTCAATGCAAGTAAGATGCTGCACTTTTCTTATTTTTTTTTTGAAAAAAAAATGGCAGGAGCTCTGCCTATCAATTAAAAGTAAGATGCTGCTCGTTGTTGTTTCTTCAGATAATTACGAGAAACTTCTCCCTGCTCCGTCGATTCAATTTTATTGTCTTCACTCATTTTGCGTTCTGTGTCCATAGCACCAAGGACATCGACGAGTCATCTGCCGAGAGGCTGTACGATGCGATGAGCTACACCATGGCCAACATGATGCTAATCCAGGTCCCGGTGCTAGGAACAACGAAGGAATTCTGGCGATTATCTGACAAAGCGACTAGGATCAGCAGAAAACTTGCATTGATACTGAGGAGCCACCACTCAGTTGGCAAGTATCTCGCTGCTCCTCTGCAGGTGTCCAACATCTGGATTGGGAGCAATGGGAGTGTCAAGCTAAGGGGGGTCAGTTTCACTGGTAAAGGCTTCAGCATTGAGCGTGTGAGAGATGACTACAAACGCCTGTCCAGGATCCTGACATCTTTAATTACTATCTCGGGTGGGCATAGCACCAAACTGCCTCCAGACTACGCAGAATTCCTTCGGCTCTTGGAATCGGACACCCTTACAATGAAAGATGAATTCTTGATTGTAAACAATGCTGCACTGCTGCCCATAAAAACCGGTAATGTCTTCACTTATTTTACCTTTTTTTTTTTTTCCTACAGGCTCATTCTGTTACTTGTGTTCACACTTCACAGCACTGAGGTCTTCCTGATGCTACACGATAGAATTATCGATTATCTTGGGTGTACAAACAAAAAAGAAGAAGAAGAGGATACTCTGTAGTCTCCCCTACAAGGAAGACTGGTTGGATACTGCCAAGGCAAATACAAAAATCAACCAGTGGGTTGTCAATGTTCAAAACGAGTACAGAGCGAGTCCACATGATATACTGCGGCTCAACAGAAATATAAGAAGCCACTTGCATCGGTACAACGACGGCAACGACATTGAGGAAGTTCTATATTGTGAATGGCCCGAGCTGCTCATGGTCATGCAGAAGATGTTGCATTTGGAAGGTGAGCTCGATGACACTGACATTCAGAACAAGTTCGGCTAGTCGTCCTACACCTACTGCACATAGATGTATACTAGAAATCATGCGCGGCGTTGCCACGCCTGCCTATGTTGGGCTAGGCCGCGATGCACCGGTATGTGGAGAGTGTGGAGAGCTGCCAATGCTCCTTCCATGCTTAGACTATAGATAAATTAGATAAAAAAAGGATTGCATACACATTTATGTATCTATTTAATTTAATGATGCAAAATATAAAAAGAGGTATAGTTAATTGCGAGGGTAATAATTTTTTTTTACACATATCTTTGTTTTTTTATAAGAAGGAAGTTGGGAATACCATTTAGTTATCATTGGCAGGGAAAAGGGCCGCTGAATTTGATTGAGAAACAAGTTTGCCAGAGCATTGTGTTGTCGCAATATTTGTGGGGAGCATTGATGAAGCTTTATAGACAACTCTGACTCTGACGAAACAATCAGCTTGTAAGTGGTGTATCAATCATAAAGATACTACAGAAATCATGGCATTTGAAAGGATATAAAGAGACACACATGATACTACACAATTAGAATCACATCAAATCATGATAACTTGAAACCACGAGGTAGCCATGGCATTGGTCCCGGAGTTTTCCCTTCGCCATTGGCCATTGGGCTTGGTCGATGGATCCGTTCCATCCATGCATGGCGCGCTAGATGCCACCGTGACGGGTCCGTGTCACGACCATGTGTCCATGTCCCTTACGGAGTAGCTTCTTGCGTGCGCCTCATGGGATGGGACTTGGGAGGCCGCCTTGGCCTTCTGCAGTGTGGGAGTGATTCCACAAAATAACTGGGCCCTGTCTACAGGAACTGGCAGCGATGCTCATTGAGCCACAGTGTGAAAAAAAGTTCGGGAGCGATTCCATCTGGGATAGTTGGGACCCACGTCGAATAAAATAGCCACCGGGTGCGTTTAGCACCCAACTTTCTCTTCAAATTTCACTATGCAAAAAAAAATTCATCACATCAAAAATACCGACACATGCAACGAAAGTACGAAATGCGGGTAAAAAAATAAACTAATTACACAGTTTAGATGTACATTCTGAGGCGATTCTTTTGGCCTAGTTACGTCATGGTTGGATAATATTTATCACTAACAAACGAAACGTCTTCTGAACGCTCGATGTGACATTCCTCCAAAATTTTGCACCAAATTTTGGGATAAACACACCCGGTTGCCTTCTCCGTCTGTTTCATTCGCGCGAGGAAAATCCCTTCCTCTTCTTCCTCCTTCGTTCCTCTCTTCTCAAGCAAATCCTGCCATGGATATCTCTAGTCCAACGCTGCTCTTTCAGATCCTGCTTCTCCTATCCATCTCGGTGACGATTTCGTCGAAGGCGTAGCCGTCGGGGCCGCCGCCGCCGCCGCTGAGACCGAGGTCGCGTGGGAGGCGGACAGAAATAGCAGATCTGCACGGTGGTTGCGCGCCCGCGCGCGAAAGCAGGCTCCAGCGGCAAGAAGGCTCAACACGGGTTGATGGACGGCGCAGCCCCCCGATTCCTCGCTACTGCTCTCGATCTGGCCTTGGATGGCGGCGAGGGCACGCAGGGTGCTGCCGGTGGATCTGCTCGGTGGTGGCTCGCCCACGCACGACGGCGGCAAGCGCCGGTGGCAGCAAGGCACGTCCCGGTGGATCTGAAGGCTGCCGCTCTCGATCTGGCCGTGCAAGGCATCGAGGGCACGCAGGGTGCTGCCGCCCTGGTTCATGGTGCTTGCAGGTACTACTTTTTTTTTGAAGAGACTTGCAGGTACTACTTGACCTCGTGATAAATCATGGAGCTGCTGCCGTGGTTCGTGGTGCATGCAGGACACAAGCTGCTGCTGCCTTGCTTCGTAGTGGAGAAGGTAGGGACGGTGGCGCTGCTGCCTTGCTTCATTGCTTGCTTCGTAGTGGAGAAGGTAGGGACAGTGGCGCTGCTGCCTTGCTTCATTGCTTCATGGTGGAGGAGAAACGCACACATTCGTTGCCTTGGTTCGTGGAGGAGAAAGGAAACCGTTCTGACAAGCGGTCAACAATTATTTTTTATGTTTTAGGCATCGGTGAATGAAGATTCACCGCTCCCAACTTTTGTGAAAACAAGCATCACCGGTTGCACCGGTTGTAGTGTTGAGAGGGATGCCCAAACACTCTCTCTCCTCTTTTGTGCATCACTCTTTAACCACACTGCAGGAGGCCTTTAGAGCAACTTCAACTATTCCTCCTAAAAAAATAGATATCTAACTTGTAAAATTTGAGAGCCCAAATTTAAAATTAACTCTAGTAGAATGAAATGGACTTTCATTTTCATTTAAAAGGTAGATAGGAGGCTCCTATATCTAGCTAGCTATAGGGGTTTGTGAGAGAAATTTTAGTAGGGCATGAAAAAATTTAGGAGCTCACACTAGTGTTATTCTCAACTAGAGAATAGGAGGCTCCACTAGAGTTGCTCTTTAGCCCTCGGGTCGGGGGCATACTCCCTCCGTCCCTTATTAGATGTCGCTATTGGGTGCGTCTTGGGTCAAACTTTCAAACTTTTGGTAGGTTTGTAGAAAATACGTGCAACATTTATATTTTTAAATAAATTTGTTAAAAAAACTAGACTTAAAGATCTTTCCGATGATACTAATTACTTAGCATAAATATTTATATATTTTGAAAAAATAATTCTTAGAAGCGGTTTGAAAACGTGGATTTCTCGAGAAGCGAGAATGACATCTATTTAGGGACAGAGGAGTATAATTTTGGGATATTTGGATCCTTACCCTTACAATTTTAGGTTCTTTGGAATTTGCCCTTACAATTTAACTAATTGAAAATTTACCCTTCTTATTCTCATTGTCCTTGACATTTGCCCTTTTATACGTATCTTGTCTCCACGGACCCCACACGACCATTGTATTTTGGTACAGTCCATATTGCCCCCAGTTGAAGTCGGACGTCCTCACGCCCGTCCCTTTCCGACCGCCGTTGTCTCCGTATCCATTCATTCCGTCCTCGCCGTCTCCCCCTCGCCGTCTCCAGCATCCTTACCGTGCCGCCCTTCCCCATCCTCGCCCTCGCCCGGCCCCTAGCCTGCGGCCTTGGTGGAGGCTCCCCGCCCCATAGGCCACGCTCGTCCCGGGCCCGCCCCCGGCATCCGCGAGCCGCCCCGCCCCATAGGCCACGATCACGGATGGCGACAACGTGGTCTAGGATCGGGAGGGCGCTTGGTATGTCGATATGCAAGACCTCTGCGAGGCGCGGTCTGCCGCCATGTCCCGCTCGTGGCGGCACGCGGCGTCGTCCCTCCACGGCCTCGCGGCAAGGTCCGCGAGCAGGCATCCTCACCACGCGCCACGGTGGCCCGGCGTCGTCCGCGGCGGTGGCGGTGGAGCTCTCGAACGCGGAGACAAGGGGACCACGGCCGTGATGGCGCCGCCTGCAGTGCCATGCCCGGCCCGACGCGGCACAGGAAGAAGCCCCGTGTGGTGGTCTTGGGCACCGGGTGGCGGCGCATCGCAGGCGCGATGCACGTCGGCGCCAGTGAGCTCGTCGGCGAAGAAGGCGACGAGGCCGAGGCGGCGCCAAGGCGGCGCGTGCGGGGAGTTCTTGGGCTCGAGGAGCACGAGCGGCGAATCTTTCGGAGGAGGCGCTCAATGGGTACGAAGCGGGGCATGGCATGGAGGGACATGAAGCGCGTCGCGGTGCGGCGGCGACGATGTCGATGCCGCCTCGGCATGTCTTTGTTCGTGTCTCCCGGCTTTGACGGGTTTCGATAGGAGCTGTGCCGAACTATTTTGGCGTGAAACTTGTGTAAATTTCTGCAACTAGCGGGCTCCCTGCCAGGATTAGCTCGTCTTTTGGATCCACCTTGACACAATGATGATCTGTTTTGAGCCAAATGCCCGGCTCAGTAGGCAATTTTTTTTTCTCAGGTTACAGGCTTACAGCTTGCGAGCTGAGAAGATTTATATGCACACATTGTTATAATGTTTGGTAAAAGATCGTTAATCCTTTCCCACATGGTGTTCACGCCGCTGCTGGCATCCACGTGCGTCGCCACGCTCGAGTAATGCTCCGTCGTCGAGCCCGTCATCAGCCACATCCAGTCGGCACTCGCCACCCGCCCCGGCTCCTACTTCTTCCTCGCCTCCTGCACCGACGTCGACACCAAGGTGCACAAGGTGTACTGCATGGCCGCGGTCGACGAGGCAAAGCTGCCCAGCGACCGTACCAATTCAAGATCGTCGGTGCGGCGTGGGGCTTTGGGGCGAGGGCGGCCGCAGGTCCTCGCCCACGCCGCGACAAGGGCTCGCGAGGGGGGGGAAGGTGAGGACGGGGGAGGGCGGCGTGGGAAGCATGTGGAATCGCGAGGAGGGGGAAGACGGCGAGGTCGGAGTACCTGGATAACGGAGAGAACGACGAGTGAGGACATCCGACTCAAACCAGGGGCAATATCGATCTGTACCAAAAATACAATGCTTGTAGGTGGGGTCCGTGAGACGGCATATGTATAAAAGGGCAAATCTCCTAGACAATGAGAATAGGAAGGGTAAATTTCCAATTAGCTGAATTGTAAGGGCAAATTTCAAAGATCTAAAAATTGCAAGGGTAAGAATCCAAATATCAATTTTTCCAACAAATGATTTTGAAACGTCGCAGTACCAATGCGACACTCCACATCACGCCGGCCAGCTCGCCAGATTCTTGCGCATGCAGGCCGGAAAGGCATAAAAGCCCCGTTGCGGCGCTCGCTAGCTGCTGGGAGCAGCAGCAGTTCACGCGGCCGGCTGCAGTTTGTTAGCATCATCAGAGCAGAGCCACCGGCCGCGACTGCAGTGCAGTGCAGCGCTCACCTCCTGCCCAGACAGCTGCTGAGTGATCCATGCAGAAGGGTAGGTAGATGGGGAGGCTGCACTACGCCTACTCGTCTGCTCCTCCTCGCTCCTCATCCTCCTCCATCCGCCTCGTTCTAGCGGCGGCCGCGCTGATGGTCTGGTGCCAGGCGAGCCTGCGCGTGGCCACAGCGCAGCAGCAGCCGGCGCCGGCGCGGGTGCGCGTGGGAGTCATCCTCAACCTGACGTCGCTGGTTGGGCAGCGGCGGAAGGTGGGCATTGAGATGGCGGTGGAGGACTACTACGCCGCGCGCCCGGGGTCCAGGACCAGGGTCGCGCTCAGCTTCCGGGACTCCGCCGGGGACGTCGTCGGCGCAGCTTCCGCCGGTAATTATATATATACTCCATACAAACTCCTCCATCCTCGTCTCTCGTGAAATTTTTTACATTTTGGTCCTTTTTAAAAACATTTTTTTATAAATAAAAGATCCCATCAAACATTTGCTGAAAATTGACCATTTTTTCGGCGTGTTAGTACACCACGTCTTGCTGAAAATAGAGCATTTTTCGGCATGTAGGACACCACGTCGAGGTACGTGGCTCGGCGTGGTGTCAGTACTGTAGACGCCGAGGTCCGGCCACGTCAGCGACGACTCGGTCGCCGCTTACACCGTGGCGCGTGGGGCCATATATCTTGGCGTGCAGTCAGTTAACGGAGCCACGGACCTCGGCGTGGCTGGACCCAACGGCGAGGTCTGGACACCCACGCACACTACTGCCTGCACTCTCGCTCTGGCCACGCTGCATGCACTGTCGCTAGAGCCCACGCACGCTGTTGCATGCACGGTCGCTCTGGCCTGCGTGCGTTTAGGGCACGGCCAACGCTAGCAGTTCGATCGTGCTGCCCGTCCAAGTTTGTACGTACACGTATGCAAGGCAACCACCAGGGATTCCATTTACCCATCCCAAGCAGCACGGGGAGTCTTTTCGTGAGAATCTTTTGGCTGGCACACACCTCCTTTCATACTTTGAAAAAGCTGAGCGATTTCTGCTGTTTGGTTGTTGCTCCGTGCTGCAACGCGTGCTTAGCGTGCTGCCTAAAGCTTTTCTCTGACAAGGCGCTCGCAGCCTCTGCAGGAGACTCTGCTGTCCTGCGAAGCCACTAGCAGGCATGATGTGGAGCTCGCGTGAATGCTTGGAAGCTGGGGCAGTACGCCAGCTTGGCACGTTACTCCGCACTGCTGTGCTAGAGGCTGTGTCAGAGTGATACAGTGAGTTTGGCGTGCGTGAGTGAGTTTTGTGCTTTCCATTTTCTTTTATTTCTTTTTTCACAAATATACTCCTACATACTACAAATGTATATTTATATAACAATTGTTAATTCGTTTTGCATGGTGGATCATCAAATATATACAGAACTACAAATGTATTATGTATGCATGTGAGAAATAGAAAAAAAAAAAATCAAACTTAAGATTACTGAGTTCTAAGACTACTAGAAAAATAAAATACTTAACAAGAGAGTGAGTTAAAATCAATATGAAAAAAATATCCAAAAAATAAGTAAAATTAACCATAGAAAGAAAATCCAATATGTATGAAAGTCTATAATAAACACCCTGCTTTGAAATTAAAAAAAAAAACATGAGAGCAGAATTTCATATAGAAAATAACATGCATGTGCATGGAACATATTATAAATTCATGAAATATTTACTCATGTCAGTGAAAAAAACCACGACCACCAGTGGCCAGGGTCACGAGCTGCAACGCTCAGGCATACTACACGTTCAGGCATAGTACTCCACTACAGAGAGAGACAAAGAGGGTCACATCAATTGAATGCAGCAGCAGAGAGAGCAGCTTGTACGCAGCTTTGTACTCTTGCCTACTATAGATGATTTTACCCAACATGCAGTGGTAAATAGCAGGGCGGTCTCAAAAATAAATCAACTTCTAGAGTTGTTTTAACTCAAAAATTTTAGGTTTGACCAATTTTATAAAAAATAATACTAATATTTATAACATTAAATTAATATCACTGATACATAATTAAATATATTTCCATTATATGTTTATTTGGTCTTATAGATGTTATTATTTTTTTTTTTATAAAATTAGTCAAATTTACTTAAGACAACTCTAAAAATTGATTTAGTTTGAGACGGAGGGAGTATTCTTTGCATGGTGGCAGGCACGCATGGTGGCATGCACCTTTACTCATGTCGGTTCGCTAATTGTTCAGACCTCGGCGTTGTGTACAGCCACGACGAGGTCTGGGGCTTGGCGATAACTGACGCCACGTCGAGGTCTGGGGCTTCGAGATATGGACCGTCCGATTCTTTTGTTGATTCTTTACATGTTCCTAATTACTTGATATCTGGCAATTAGTTTAATGGATGACTGCTTTACACTGCATAGTAGTAGTAGATGTACATAAGTACATAACCTTCTAAATCCCAAAATTTTTTTGACTCAATTATGGCAACCGTGCTATTTTTTGTTTGGATTTTTATTTTGCATAGTAGTAGTAGTAGATGTACATAAGTACATAACCTTCTAAATTCCAAATTAAGTTTTGCTATTTTTTGTTTGGATTTTTATTTTGCAAAATAAACAAATTTTTGTAAGAGAATAGAAAACTAGAAAAATCAGATTTTCCTCACCTAAACCACGTTCTCTATTCGCGAACTGCCAAACTGGCCTTACTTTTACTGCGCTACCATTTACTTGCCTGTGCTACTATTTGCCTATCCAGCTAGGCAGGCATGACACTGCTACTTGCGAGTAGGACGACCCCAAATTACTCCTTAAATTTCACTATGAAAAAAAAATTCCCCATCACATCAAAATGCCGGCACATGTATCGAGTACTAAATATGCGTAAAAAAATAAACTAATTGCACAGTTTAGATGTGACATGCGAAAACGATTCTTTTGAGCCTAGTTACGCCCATGGTAGGATAATATTTACCACTAACAAACGAAACGTCTTCTGGTATACGATGTGACATGCTATAGAAATTTTAGCCCAAATTTACAGAAATTTTAGCCCAAATTTTAGTATCTAAACACCGCCTAGTACGTACAAGGGTCATTGAAGGTTGAACCGTGCTGCAGCCACAGCGACGCACAGCGTCACAGCGACACCCGAGGCCCTCATGGCTTCTTCAACGGAGGCAGCAGGTGGCGTGCTGCTCTACGCTAAAGCTGAAGCCACATGGGCATAATCTCCTAGGGCTACTAAACTACACAACGCTAAGACAATACTGCTGCTGCTCCATCCACTGCTGGGACCAGACATGGCTCTGATAAAGCTGCCATTCTTGGCTCACTAGTATGCACCCAGCCCGCCACAACGCTTGTGCGGTTGATGCCCAGTGCTTTTATTAGACGAAGCAATAGACTCTCCTGCAGGCCACTCTGACAGGAGTTAGGGCTAACACTTCATGTGACATGGTATATCACTGCTGCGGCCCTGCCCAGCGTCAGCCGTCAGTACACTAAAGTGGCAGCGACACCCGGGGCTCGGCTGCGGCTAAGTGTTCAGACCTCGGCGTTTTGTCCAGCCACGCCGAGGTCCGTGGCTCGTCGTTAACTGACTGCACGCCAAGTTATATGGCCCCATGCGCCCACAGTGTAAGCGGCGACCGAGTCGCCGCCGACGTGGCCGGACCTCGGCGTCGACGACACCACGCCGAGCCACATGCCTCGGCGTGATGTCCTAACACGCCGAAAAAAATAGCCTATTTTCAAAGAATGTTTGGCCGGATGTCTATTTGTAAAAAATAATTTTAAAAGGACCAAAATGCAAACATTCCACCTGTCCCTCGATCACGCGCTGTGTTTAATTTCTTCGGAATTCAGATGCATGCATTCTTGTGTACGTATTTCAGTTCGGCAGCAATTTTTTATACTACTACTTACTAGTACTAGTAGATATAGTCGCTCAATTGATGAGTGAACTGTGTAGATAAGATATGCATGGCAGGCGTAGCTTGACATGCCCACGCATGATGCATGCCTTGGCCGGCCGGCCGGCCATAGTAGTGCACCAGCATCCGTTTGTGTAGCTGCGTCGTCCTGTAGTACTCCTGTGGCCATGAACGAGCACCAGTTCCGGTGGATCTGATCTGCATGCGTAGCTGTGCTAGTCAGATGCTGCGCCGCGCGTCTCCAACTGGGATCTGAACTCGTCGCCGGGAAGGTTCCTAGCTGAGTCCTGACCCAACTCGATCGATCTTCTCCTTGAGCTGTCCTGTCCAGTTGAGTTGCTTTCAAGCTTTTCGTACGTACCGCGAGCGTCGTGTTCTCGACCGTCTAGCTATACCATCCAGACGACACGTCCCGACGACCCCAAGTGGCAAGTAAAAAAAGAAACACGACGGGAAAAATTTATGTTTCTTCACCAAGCAATTGGAAATTAAAGGTTCCTACCAACCGATTAAACTGCCATTTGCACTACTTACTAGTAGCAGTACATGTCAATTGTCATGGTCGTCTTCCCAAGAGGACAAAAACGCATTAGATTTCACAAGATGTTGGTGTTCCGTCAGACTTGGACTAGCTATTGGTGTTCCGTCACCCAGGCACGTGCTTGGGGGAGCGACATGGTCCAGCAGCTTAATGGGGTAAAAATAACTGTTCCGACTCCGGTAGACTTTCGTTTGTTTGTGATAAATATTGTCCAATCGTGGACTAACCAGGCCAAAAAAGATTAGATGCGTAATGTATAACAGAACTGTGTGATTAGTTACTTTTTTTTACCTACATTTCATACTCGAACATATGTCTTTTGGTGTATTTAAAGTGATGTGATGGAAGAGAGTGGAAAAACTTGGAAGTTTTGGTTAGAAATTTTAGCAATCTAAACAAGGCCCAAGTACGGATACCGAAGCAGGTGACACCGTGACAGATACTATTGATTAGATCCTAATCTTATTTCTGTCGATTTAAGTCTTACTGCTGATTGTTTTTTTAAAAAAAAAAGTTTTGCCGCTGAATTCTTCTCCCATGTCACTTTTTTCCCAGCATACAGTGGTGGTGCTTTTATTCGAAATTAGTAGATCAAATAGAAATAGATTTTTTCTAGAAATGACGGTAAAAGTTTACCGCTATTTCTTTTAGAAAAATTGAAATTTTTGAGCTAGTACTATCCTTCCAACATAGATATACTGCGCTAGAACTGTTCTAAGCAGCAGCTAGCACATATAAAAGTTGTAAATAGCTGATACGATTGCCGCTATACAGCCTTTGAAAGCAAGGTGCCACTATTTGTGTTCATGTACAATTTAGCCGTTATATCCCAACATAGCTCCGCTATTAGCTGTTTTAGAGACAAATCACTAAACACCTTGGCTTGCTATTTAAAACCTTAGCATATAAGCCTCGGTTTCAATTACAGCGGACGTCGTCATGCGTCTCTTTTCGCTGGCTGGTGACCTAACCAAGCTTGTGTATATACTTCCTCCGTCCCAAGGTTGTCACTGCGCTTCCCGAAGCAATACCGCAATTATGTATTAAAATATATAAATATTTATGCTAAGTAATTAGCATCATCGGAAAGATCTTTAACTCTAGTTTTTTAACAAATTTATTTGAAGATTTAAATGTTGCCGCGTATTTTCTATAAATCGAGTCAAACTTACGGCACGCATCCCACGGCGACATCTTTTAGGGACGGAGTGAGTATTTATATAAGCCTGACGGGGCATGCAGTTGGTTACGAGTATGGGTTGCGATCACTGGTGTCAGTCTCTCATCAGTCGTCGTCAGACACCACACCAGTGACAAACAACTGAAGACGAAAATTCCTGCCGTGTTTCCGCGTGGAAAATTTGAGCCCGCGCGCCAATCGATCGGATGGATCTGCTGCTTGAGACTGACCAGTAGCTGCGTGCTCTCCCAACGCGCGTTGTTGGCGGTTCGCCGATGGGGACTCCGCGCCATTCATTTTTCCATTCTCTTTGGTCGGTTGCATTGGTCCTTGGGAATAGTCGGCTGGTTTTCCATTGATAGCTGCTGGAAAGGTAGCTCTCGATCGGTCACTGTCAGTAGATGTGAGCCTGTGATTAGGGCATGTTCAACCCACGAGCAGGCTCTTGTCTATAAGGACATCAAATCGGCGTAGAGGCGGTGAAAAGGCGAGTCATACAACGGGAGTCTATTTCACCGTGTGCGTAAGATATTTAATGCTTTGTATTTAGCCATGATCCATAATGAACATAATTTTGTATACCATTATGTTGTTAGATGCTGAGTGGAAACAATCCACTATGTTTATACTTGCTTTCTTTGATGTAAATAAAATTAATCAGCCCTAACATTAATCGGTCCTAAAATTAATCGGCCTCTCGCCGTGATCCAATGGGCAGCTCACGTGTGTCAAGAAAGTTCGAATCGATGCTTCTCGGCGCAGCCGGGCGGCTCGTCCGCGGGCGCATTAAAGGACGCTGAAGCACCGGGGCCGCCAAGCGGCGGCGGCGAGGCGGTCTCCGCCCGCTACTCATTACGCCACGCTGAAGCCGAAAGAAATGGCTCTCCCGGCTACGGGATCTGCGGCGGCCAAAAGAAATAACAGGCGTCTCCCGCCCCTTATCCGCAGAACATCCTTGGTCGTTTGACGATGGGAGCTCGACTCGAGCCAGTGGCTAGCTAGACCTTCGACGATGGTGGCGGGCGCAAGATTGGTGGGAGTTCGCGCGCCGTCGGGGACCTAAATATTGGGCCCCGAGACATTCTCCAAACTATGAGAATCGCCCGCCAAGGCCCGGCGAAACCTAGCCCGCTTATCATCCCTCGCGGAGGGACGGCCCGACGGACGATGGACCGTGCCATTGGCCACGACGCCATAACAACGAATCGGCCCACCTGACGGCCCACAAAAGCGGCCCAAATGGAGTCACCACGACGTAAAGAGCTCATCACGCCACGAAGGACAAGGTCAAGGACCTCCGCCCGCACAACGAACCATGACGTTCCACGTCGACAAAGAACCAAACCATGGCTCGGACTCGACCACGCATCTCCGCTTTCGTCCGAGGTCGCCTAGCTCACCGGCCTCGGAGAAATCTCGCTTCGTCCGAGGGGTGGCCTAGCGCCACCACCCTCGCGCAAAAACTCCGCCCGCCCGAGGGGAGACCAGCTCTCCATCCTCGGGTGAGGCAGCCCAACTAGGCCCGCCTAGGGTCGCCACCCTCGGGCGTGGGAGGTTCCGTCCGGGAGGAAGGGAAACCGCCGCATTCAATGCGGTCGCCTCGACGGCGGCAGCGCCCGCTTATCGACATTACGCCCAATCAAATCGGCCGAATCGTCTCCCCAATCCGACCGATGAGACGCAGCCGAAACGGTGGCGTGTTACACCACCCGCACGACGGAAACCGAGCAAACCTTGTTCATTTCCCGAGCACCGTCAAAAGCGCCACGTTGGGCCAGACCCTCGGGCACTTGACACGCATAGCCGGCAACCTCAGACCGCCCTCGCCATGCGATCGTGAGGGGCGCCTCACAGACCCCGGGGCCGCGCCCGGGGGACGGCACGCCCACCATCGGATCAGGGGCCGTGTCTTCGTCAAGCAACATCCAAGCCACCCACCCCTCGGCCCCGGCGTGCAACCAAGTAGCCTCGGGGGGATTAGCCACCTAAGCGTCCACCGTGTAAACATTATCTCTCTCCTTCTCCTATAAAAGGGGGAGTAATGCCTCATTAGAGGGGATTCGATTCGATTCGATTCGTTTCGATTCGATAGGATTCGATTCGATTCGAGCCCGCTCAACTCCGATTCCGCCTTGGAGAGCGCACACCACCACC